>CM054804.1:37387241-37679942 GCA_028984105.1 Lavandula angustifolia
ATCAATCTTAGCATTATATTTTGAAGATGAATAACTAAAATTTGGTGTGTATATATATATATATATATATATATATATATATATGTGTGTGTGTGTGTGTGTGTGTGTGTGTGTGTATAGGGAAAGGATCAAATGAGATCCAACCCCTCCCATGAGAACTAAGAACCAATCTTATCCGTTAATATTTGTAAATCAGTGGATGATGTTAATTATTTATTTATTGTAGTTTTTAAGGAAAATATTAATGAAAAGGTCATCAATGTAATATTGACATTATTTTTTAACAAAATCATCCTATAATTACGGATCATTATCTATACAATTATGACTAGTTAAGTTTATATTTAATTTATTTCTGTATAAAACCATGTCAATTTTAATTGATTTGATTTATCCAAATATTTATTTAGAAAAACTAAGCCATCCATTCTCGTTTGTCAATAATTTATCATATAATCTATCCAATAAATCTTTTTTATTAGGAATATGATATCTAATCAATTTTAAAACCTTATTCAGAGGCTTATAATTTATAACTAATCTAGGTGCCCCTCTTTCTTGCTCACTCTGTTTATTAACATAGAAAACAGTACATGACCAAGGTGATTTTGAAGGATTTATTAATCCCTTTTGTAATAATGGTTCAATTTCTTTTTTACACAACTCTAAATATTCAGAATTCATTTGACACGGCCTAGCCTTTGTTGGAATTTTTGATTCATCAAAATTTTCTTCATAAGGGAGTGAAATTATATGTTTTTTCCTATCCCAAAATGCATTAGGATGATCATTACAAATTTCTATTGAAAATTGATTTTTAACCAACTCAATTTTATCCTTTAATTTAGGATTTTGAAGTTTTTCTTCAATAGTAAGAAAATTTAATTCTTGTTTAAGAAAATATAAATGATTTTCTTTTTGAGAAATATTATCATAAATTTCATGTAAAACCTTTGTGAAAGGTTCAGTAACAAATTTTAAGAAAATATCATTTCCTTGGAATGTACCTATAATTCCTTCTTTATCAACTCTTTTAAAAGGATAATTTTTTGTAATAAATGGTGTTCCAAGTATAACTTGATTAGCAATATCCTTAGCAAGCAAAAAACTTGTTTGTATGCATTTTTTATTAATACATACATTCGCTATTGGCAATTTATAATTTATATTTAATCTACTACCCCCTGCATGAGATAATTTTTGGGTAGTTTTTTCAAAATACCTAGGGGTGTAAGTGGTTCCGCTCCGAACCATGAAACTGATCAAACCGAACCGAATCAAACCGAAAAATGTGGTTCGGTTCGGCTTCGCGGTTTTGTTCGGTTTATTTTTTTAGGAACCGTTTACATTCGGTTCGGTTCGCGGTTTCAAGAATTTTTGAACGGTTCGAACCGAACCGAACCAAAATCTTATTTTTTATTTTTTTATTTAATATTTGTCTTTATTATATGATAATGTTATTGGATTTAGATATTAGATTTAAGTTAATATCAATTCTAATCTATACAAAGGAAGAGAAATGAGTAACAACTCTATACTTATGAGTTTGGAATGAGTGACATCCTATAAACTATTATTCTTGCATTATTTAGGATTTAAAAAAAAATAAAAAGGTGAACCAGTAAACCGAACCGAACCAAACCATTTATAAGCGGTTCGGTTCGGTTAGGTTCCGATATTTCAAAACACATCGAACCGAACCACTTCTATGTGTTTGGTTCGGTTCCTAAAATACATAAGAAACCTAACCGAACCAAACCGTTACACTCCTAAATAAGACCTTCTTGTATAACATTCATGTCAGCTCCACTATCAACTAAAGCAGTAAATTCTTTTGAATAATAATTATCAATTAAAAGGGTAATTTTTGTATACCATTTTTGTGATATAACCATTTCTAATGTAGAAAGAAAATTTCCTTTTAAATTGTCTTCAAATTCTTGTGTTTGAGGTATAACTTTATCGAGTCACATTTTCTAATTTAGAGACTCTATAATCTAAATTTTTATGTTCTTTTATTAATAATTTTATTTCTTCTTTAAGATTATTAATTTCAATAACTAAATCTTTTGTAGAAGTAGGATTTTCTTCTAATTTTTTCTGTCTCATTTTGTTATAAACTTCATACATCATGTAAGGGCCTTCTGGATTCTTAGGCTTCTCATATATCCTATCTTCCTCAGTTGTGTCATACTGAGAAGTACTAGGTGTATTTTCTACCAGATCTATTATTTTGGATCTTAATTCTAGATCTTTAACTAATTTTAATAATTCCATAATATTATCATGATTTAAAACATTTATATTTAAGTTTTGAAATTGTGAAAGAATATTATAAAATTCTTTCCTTTCAATATCACTCTTTTGTTCATTATCTTTTCTAATACAGGGTTGTCCTAATTGACAAGGCAAACATTCTGACTCTGAGTCCGACATTATGGACTCATTTTCTAGTGCATCTAATTCTGTATTAGATTTTGTATTTGTATAAATATCACTAGTATCCTCATATTCTGATTCTGAATTTAATAATATTTTTGAAAGGATATCTTTCATATTTTCGTCTAAATTAAAATTATTAATCTTTCTTTTAGTCCAACAATTTCTAGCATAATGACCATATTTACCGCATTTCCTACAGATTATTTTCTGCATCTTTTCCCATTTATTTTGGGCTCTATTATACTTCTTTTGCCTATTTTCTTCATATTTCTTTTTAGAAATTTTTCTCTTCTTATATCGAGGTTTATTATCTTTCCAAACTTTCTTATTTTTATTATTATTAGAAGGAATTTTTTCAATTGCAAATTGATCACAAAAATGACCTAATTGTCTTTTTTCAACTAGATTTTGACGTTTCATTTGCTGATTAAGTTTAATTTCATTACAAAGATTTAATCCTTCTTGTACACATGTTCCTATTAATTTTCCATATGAGTAATTTTCATAAGGTATATTATTATAATTTTGTCTTAATACTTTTTTACTCTTTCGGCAAATAAACCTGGAAGACCATCTATAAATTTAGATTTCCAATGAGTACTATTACATTCAGGAAGTTCCATGACTCTACTAAGAAATGTGTCTTTATACCACATAAAATTTGTTAATGTTTTACACCTAAGATTTTGTAATAGTGTCCTAATATTTTCACTATTTTCTGTATATCTTCCCGTAAAATGTTCTACAATATTAATAACCAGTGTATATACTGCATCTGCCCTAGTAATATTATTTTCAACTTTTATCGTGTTAAGAATATTATCTCTATCTGTTTGAGATAAATAATTATCCCACCAGCCTTTTAGTTGGCCAGTAAATCCTGCTATTATCATTTTAGCAATTTGCTTATCCGTGTTTCCATTAATTTTACATATTGTACAATACATTAACATCCTATGGATTGTATTATGAATTTGTTTATTAACAAACCCATCAATATTCCACTCATATATATGATTGCCACTATAGCTATTAGATATAATATCATTTTGTTCTTCTATTAAAACATCTGTCGGAGTTGGTCTAGGATAATAATATTTACTTGTAGTTGGCTTATCTGCCCATTTTGAAATTTTATTAATCTCTCCCTGATAAACTTGTCTATGATTTGGATTATCAACTAATTTTTCTTTTAATTTCTTATCAAGCGTACTAATTCTTAGATTTTTAAACTTTTCTTCCAAAAATTCTTCAAATTCTTTCATAGGTTTTAATTTAAAACCGACTATTTCAGCGGAGGTTGAATTGTAGGATTAGCTATTTGAACCTCTTTTTCTTTTTCGAGTTTTTCTATAATAACCTTATTAGTTATTATTTCTAATATATTTTTAACTCTATCTTGAAGAGTTATTAATCGTTCCCCTAAAATATTAAAATAGAGACTTAAATAATTATTTTGCTCTATTAAAATATTTATTTCTTTACAAGTTATTGGAAGTGTATTATCTTCTAATAATTTTGCAAAAGCTAAGAAATTATGAATTTTTCCATTCTTTTCTATTTGAAAAGATTGTTGTGGTGGATATACTTGACTAAGTACTTCACCATTTTTTAATTTATAATTTCTTTCTAAAATTGAGATTTATTGTTCTACATATGTAGATACAAACCATGGAACAAAAAAGATGATTTTATTTTCTTTTTTACAGAATTTATAAAATTCTTCTTGTATATTTATTATTTCTTTAGAACTAAAATTTTCGAAAAACAATTTTTTAAACGGTTCCCATCTGGGAGTATTGAATTATGCTTTTATTATTTGTCTTTCCTGGGATCCAGGACTAAAATCTATTTTTTCTTCTAAGTTCATCATATATGAAAACTCATTTCTGATTCGGTTATTTCCTCTTTTTTAACACAATTTGTATTTCTTAATCCTTTAACAACATTATTCTTATTTATTATTATTTTTTCTATTTTATTTTCATCAATAGATTCATCGAATCTTTCACCTATTTGAGACGTAGAGGCTCTATGTGGAATACTCAATTGCTCTAGTTTATAATCTAGAGGTGATATGTATGAATGACTATAATAACTAGACCTATGTCTATTTAAAGACTGTCTAGTTGGACTTCTATTGTCCTCGAACTCTAAAGTTACTTCTCCTTCTGGAGTTTGTATTACCTTTATTAAATTATTTATTGCTTGAGGTTGTGAATCTATAGCCTTTTCTATCGTCCAATTTAATGGAAAGTCTATTTCTTCTCATTTAATTCTTCTTCTAGTTGTAACATTAGATTTACTAAAATTACTTTCTATAAGAATAGTTTCATTTAAAGGTTTATTTACCTTTTTACATTGTGGATTTAATATAAATAACGGTTTATAATAAACTCTGTAACATATAGCTATAACTTCTGATCCTGGTTTATAATTATAACAATGAGTTTTAACACTTAATGTTAAAGCATCTAAAATATTGTTATCAGTTAATGATAACTGTAAATTTGGATAAACATCAAAATATCTTTGGACCATTTGCCACACTAGTATGTATTATACCCACTAAAGATTGTTTCCAATTTAAATTTCTTTCATCTCTTAAAGCGGCTATGAAGCTTTCGGAAGTCCTTCTAAGGTTAAAAGCTTAAAAGCAATTTATGCGAGACCTATATGTAAGAATTTATGCGTATTCCTATAAGATAATATATCACTATCTTCTAGCAATTTAATTGTCATTTCATCTCCATTTAGAGGAATTGTTTCTTCAGTAGTTTTAACTACTTGTTTTAAACCTATTTTTTCAAAATTACCTAGTTTATATATAACACTAGGTTGAATTTTAGGAATTGTCCATTTATTTAGTGATTCAAGATTTTGAGGTAAATCATATTCTTCTTTTTTCTTGTTTTTCACGGATGCATTTTCTTATTATATTCATGAAAAACAACTAAGTATGATAAATCACACCATAAAATTCATACAGCTTATCCCCCTGGCTCTAATACCAAACAAATGTTAGATTTTTAGGCCATAATATTGAAAAAGGAAATATTATTCCTATTAATAGAAGTATTGATTTTGCAGAAAAATTTCCTGGATGAAATCCTTGATAAAACTCAACTTCAAAGATTTTTAGGTAGTCTAAATTATATATCTCCTTATATTAAGGATTTAGCTAAAGATACAACTATTTTATATGATAGGCTTAAGAAAAATCCTAAGAATGGATTTGAAAAACATCACTGAATCATCGAGAAAATAAAAGAAAGAGTTAAATCTCTTCCTTGCTTAATGCTGAGTAATCCTAATTGGGAAAAAATTGTTGAAACAGATGCATCAGATATATGATATGGGGGTATTCTTAAACAAATTAATCCTCATAACAAACAGGAATATCTTGTTAGGTTTTATTCAAGAAAATGGAATAATTCACAAAAGAATTATTCTACGGTTGCAAGAGAAATTCTCGCTATTGTTAAATGTGTTTTAAAATTCCAAGATGATTTATATAATCAGAAATTTATTATAAAAAATGATTGTAAATCTGCAAGATTTATGTTTAATAAAGACTTTAAACATGATGTTTCAAAACAAATGTTTGCAAGATGGCAGGCTCATTTAGCCCCATTTGATTTTGAAATTGTTTATAAGAAAGGAGAAACTAATAGCCTTCCTAATTTCTTAACCAGAGAATATATTCAATGAGAAATCTTGCAGGAATGTACCAACGTGGTAGAGGACTCTCCTCTTACAGAGGAAGGGGTCGAGGTAGAAATCAGACAGAAATTCTGGCTCAGCATGGAAAGAAAAAGCTAATAGCATCGAGCAATAAAGAATTCCAAAAATTTTTGGAATATAAAAGAAAATTAGAAGGTAATAATCCTTCTTCTTCAGTCCAGGATGATATTCCTTCTTACTTAACAATTGTGAGTAAGGAAGAAAATAGTGATTATATCACTAATGAGAAAATAGAAAATATTCTGTTATTGGAAAAGAAAGATTTAAAATGGGAAAATGATCCCTGGTATATTATGGAAAGATATTTTGATAAAACATCATATGCTACACGAACTTATAAGTTCAGAGAGTTTTATGAAGGAATTTTAGCAGAAAATGGATGTGAAATTCAACATTTTCCTCCTTTGGAGGTTTCAGAGGTTCATAACTTATCAAAAATTATTATTAAAAAGATTATATCTATTGAAGAATGGGGAATTTCTCCATCAAAGCAGAAGGATTAATATTCACCATCAAATAAAATTCCCTTGAAATATAATTTTTGGGATTATCAAGATGCCTTTTGCAAAGCATTTTTATACCAAAATCCTAATAGGAAACATTCTTGGTTTATCAAGGTATGTTCAAAGTTTATAACTCGAAATACCAATTTGGTTTTGTAAATGGTGGCATACTTATGGTACAAATGTATCAATTTTGCCTCGAACCATTTAAACATAGATTTGATCAATGGGTAGAAATTTCTCCCAAGGTACATGAAATTCAAAAGTCGAAAATTTTGATCGAAGGAATATTTGCCTTCTACTTTTTTATTGAATTTTCAATTAGTGGATTATTAGATGGAGTCCACAAGTGGGTTATACCCAAGAAAAATCCCTTGTCTTAAAAGAATTTTTTTATTCAAAATTTTGGGATAAAATGATGAAAATAGATCCCGAAACAAAATCTTTGTTTGGATCTAATACTATAAATGATATTGATTAAAAATAAAAATTTATAGTGAGAAAAAGAAGCTCCAACAAAAGATGGAAATTCCTTCAGCGTTTGAGCAAATTTCAAGAAGATTGAAATTGAAATGCGAGACTATGTCTCAAGAAAAATTATTAGCAGCTTATTTTGAGGAAATGAAAAAAGATTTATTATCCTTTAAAGAAGAGACAATGTCTCAAAAATCCGATGCCTCAATGGAATTACAAGATGCATAAGATCCAAATAAGGAGCCATCAATTGCTGATATTTTTGATTCAATGGCCGAAATGATTACGGAGAAATTCAACAACAAAGGAGCATCATCCTCTTCATCAACCAAAGATTTAATGGCATTTGAAGAAAAGGAGTAGAAGGCAGCTGAAATGGACAGCTGTATTACGATAAATTTGTTCTGATCGTAATACGAAAAAATATATAGACCTAGTAGGCTATTATATAGCCTTTTGACTATAAAAATAGATGTAATGTTTATATTTTGTTTTTTCTCCCTTCTTTTGTCTATAAAAGGGAGTTTGTTTCTCATTTGTAATAAGCTTTTGGAGAAGCCTCTCTCTCTCTTTCTCTCGATCATTCTCTCTCTCTCCCTTGTAAAAATATTCTATCATAATAAAAGTTTTGCTTGATATTGGTGGTCTACATTTATTGTAAGTTTTCTTTCCTTTATTTATTTTACTTTCCTTTCTTTGTTTTAGTAGTTAAATTATTAGATAAATATGATTAGCCTAATAGGCTAAATCATTAAGTATGATAAATCATATCTAAGTTCATACAAATTATCCCTTCAAGGCTATGTGCAAATAAGATAGGCTAAGTTTTAATTTTTACAGTCATAAACACCAAAGAGGTTTTGGTTATGAGTTTCTGGCCGATCTAAGGCTTATAAGACCATTTTACATTGCTCGTTTCGCCCCTGTGTCCGCAAGCAGTTGAACTGGCTGTCTGGTGTGGAGCTTAGCACTGTTGTGTTAAGCAGTTGTTTGGTCTAAAGCTTTGGCATTGTTGATGGACCTCATACCATGTAATATGTGTTAACTTTGTCATATCCTCTCTATTGGTTGTGTTGACTGTAAGGGTAAGAACCGATCCTGCTCTTGTTGATCAAATGAGAACCAACCCCTCCCCTGAGAACTAAGAACCAATCTTATCCGTTAATATTTGTAAATCAATGGATGATGTTAATTAATTATTTATTATAGTTTTTAAGGAAAATATTAATGAAAAGGTCATCAATGTAATATTGACATTATTTTTTAACAAAATCATCCTATAATTATGGAACATTATCTATACAATTATGACTAGTTAAGTTTATATTTAATTTATTTCTGTATAAAACCGTGTCAATTTTTTTAACAAAATCATCCTATAATTATGGAAAATTTATATTTATTTTATTTTTTAAAGCATTAGATATGCTTGACCATTTTATATTCAATGCTAGAGGGTATGATGAAATTTTCCCACTTCATATATATACTTACACTAAATATTCGTCAAAAATTTATAAGAGAAATAGAATAGTTCATAGTTAAAATTGTTAGAGGGTATGATGAAATTTTCCCACTACATATTTGGAGGAGTAACTATAAATTATCCTCGTCACACAATGAAATAGGAAAAAGTAACAATAGATTTTGGAGAAGAGAAGTTAGAGCTAGGGATATCAAAAAATTTATATACAGCTGACTAAAGTCATAGATTCACATCCCTCATTAATTAAATTAAACATAATTTCTTCATTAGCACCATTTGTGATCTTGTTGTAGATGGCTGAAACTTTATCACATCCAATATAATTTCTTCATTAGCACCAATAACTTATATATTAAGGAGTATTTATTTTGTCATCAATTCTCTAAATTAAAGTAGGAGAAATATAAATTCCCTCTCTTTTTTCATTTTTATGTCCAAAGAAAATAATAAAGTGCAACGATAGTCTAGTATATTAAAAAAATAAATATATTATTATTTTTTAATATTACCTACATAGAGTGTGTAACTTTACACGTTTGCCTTTTTTCCATATATAAAAATACTATGATTGTATAACGGAATCTTGAGAGGTTTTTTATATGATTTATTTCATATGTATATATTATGAAATCTCAATTTGAAAAATAGTATCGAATTCTAATCTCGTGAGATGAAAGGAACCTAAATAGTTAATCAAGTAATGGTTTATTAGACGGTTACTTGTAGGTATAATGCTTTTCTAATATTACTGTATGTTGGGTTATGAGTCGATAGATGGTACTCGGTATGCCAGTGGTTAAAAGAATATTGGGGAAATCATAGTAGTACTATGGAATTGAAGATCCCAAAACCCAGCTGATATCAGTAGTGCAGTGTGTCGATAGGATTAGATGATGTATAGATTAGACTTGTTTTATTTTGATTATCTTTTTGTCTAAGTCCTGTACGGGGAAAACTGTTGGACTGATCTTCTAACGAAGTTACTTTCCAGAACCCCACGTCATCTTTGTAAGAGCTTGCGTTCTTCAGCCAGCAGCTGATCTTCACCTCAGTCGGAGACAACCCATCAACTGATAAGCCATCAGCAGAAGAACATATGCAAAGCTCAGTACCTTCGCAGTCGCCAGCTGACCTACTCAGTAGATGTATTCCTTGTCAGCCGACTCAGTCGAAGAAGACAGAGACTTATCTAGTCTACTGTGTCCGAAGTTCAACAGAAGATCCTTTCGAAGACAGACGAAAATGACCCAGTCGCACAAGTCTTTTCGAAGTTCAGCAGAAGATCTTACGAGGTTATTTGAATAGTCAACTTTGACTCTGACACATTCTCACCAACCACAAACCTCGACCAATGAGAAGCCGACGGCTCCATATCTCGCTTCTATATAGTAAAGTTGCTCGATGTACGATAATTAGCGCCTGCCTTGCAACAAATTCGAAATTGGTCGTTTTCTTTGGAAGCTTGTGACACGTGGCATCGTCGTCTCCAACGGACATATGCCATAGCTCACAACTATAAATAGAGAAGAAATTCGAAGCTCCATGCACGGAATAAAAAAAAGGGAAAAACGCTCAAGCTTTGAACACTCTAGTAAGCTCAAAGATTATCAAGAGAAGAACTTGCTTTCTTAGAATATTCTTAGTTCTTCACTCTAGAGTATTTAGATCCCTCTCTTCTCTAGACTAAGCTCATTGCCATATTTATAGCTTAGATTCGAAGGAGTTCACTTTCTGTGAATTGTTCTTATTGTAAGAACTCCTTCTTAGTTTGAGATTATTCCATCCCTTTCGAACTTCGGTTTGAATTGTAAAGTCGCTAAGGACTATAACTTAGAAGGATCTGTCCAATGCACAGATACCTGCTGAGGCTTGCTCAGTATAATCAACAAGTTATCATGCCATTGTCAGGACCGTGGATGTAGGATCTTGCGTATCCGAACCACGTTAAATCGTTTGTGGTCTTTACTGTTTTATTGCATGTCATAACTGTTCAAAATCATATGTTTGCATAAAACGTGTTTCAAAAGCGCACAGCCAAAAGAACTTGATTTGTGAAAAGCGTTTTTCAAAACTGAGACGAATCTCCGGGCCCCACACCCATCCGCACAACGTCTCCGACTGAGTTTCGAACGACTGACAAAAGTCAGTAGGAGAGCTCAGTAGCTGACCCACTCTGACCCAGTGATCGAAGGTTACTTTTTGGCACTATTCATCAGTTGCACTAAACAACTCATCTGTCCTTCAGTTTGAGAAAAAGAAACTATGATCAGGTGTATTCACCCCCCTCTACACCTGACTATCGTCTCCGGACCAACACTGTACAATATAAGTTATCAAAAATTATTGTCTGACATCAGATACAACATATTATTAGTTAGTGGTCCAATAATTTACACCTGAAAATAAATAAACGAAATCCTCCAATGAATATCGAAGAGCCATTACGTTACACATAGTCGATTAAGTTATTTATTTAAGTAGAGGAAAAAAAAAAACTAGCGTAAATGTCAGTTTCCATAAAATTGGATCACAACTCTCAAAGATATACGATAGCACTTTCCAACCAAGCCTTGATCTAGGTTTATACATGTACTGCATTTCATACATGAACCGTTCTCTCTTCGTCTCTATCTCTCTTCTGAGTTTTCTGACAACGCACCTCACAAAAATAAATGCTCAAACGACTCAATCGCATGCAAATCATCAGGACAACACACATACACAGGCGCAAGATGACTACCCCACCTCTGTTGGCTCACAAGATGTTGGATTGTTCTCACACTCCTATTCCTCTTGACTCGTAAGCCATATATCTTCCAAGCAAGCACGACACATGTCTAGATTTATGGTGTTTTACACAAGTTCATAAGTTCTTTTTTAACAAATTTTATGGATGGAGATGAATGTATGATACAATGTGAAGCAAGAAATTGCTTCTCGAAGAGCAAGCGTTATCGCGGTAAACGCTTCAAATACAGCAACACTCATGTAGCTAATGGCAAAACAATTTGCAAACATGAGAAGTTCACAACAGGCGTTATCACGGTAATCGCTCGTTCTTGTTCTATGTCCTTCGATTTGATTTTCCCTCTATTTATAGAGGTGAGCCATAGATAGATCCGTTGGAGACGAACAATCCACGTGTCACTCTCTTTGTGTTGCTAGCGACTCTTTTAAGGAATCTTGCAGTCTTTTCCTCCATTTCTGGAAAGTGATTAACTTGCAGCTTTTACCAGAACTTGGACAGCTTCTGAAGCTGACTTCTCTGATAACCTCGGACAACTTTATTGATTTAACATATGAGATCATCTGACAATCAAGGAGACTATCAGGTCGTTGTTGAGTCTGACCTGGGTTCAATAGTATACTCCTGCTGAGTCCAACTCTACTGAAGGTCGACTCTGAGTTCAGTGAACTGCTCCTGTTGAGTCCAGTTCTACTGACTCCTTTCACTATACTGCTCCTGCTGAGTCCAGCACTACTGAATCTGAACACCTCTCAGTATGCTGCTCGTGCTGAGTCCAACACTACTGAGTCTTCACTCCATGGTACTGAGGCGGATAGTCTACTGAGGAATCGGTATACGAGAACTCGAGCTCGAACCATGCTAAAGGAATGTCACTGAGTGCGAAACTCTTAGAGACGAAGGCATTACTATTACATCATAAAGGTTCACCAATCAAATTAAGGTTTTGGGATCAGCTAAATCTTCTAAACATCTAAACAATCTAATGCTGAATAACATCCCAACAATTTCCCCCGATTTGATGATGCCAAAACCTAACACTATAAACTATCAGATACAAGCTCCTTACAAATATTACAAGTAGAATCAGTGGAGTTGTACATCAAGTTCTAATCCATTTGAGGATACGAAATGTGGTATCAGAGCCTAACACATAATTTCCCAAACAATAATTTCCCTCATAAACAGAGTCTATCAGTCTAAGCAAAACAGACAAACACATGATAAGCAGTGAGTGTGTGAGTCAGTAATCACTTAGGTGATTCTGAGTGTTAAATTTAAATAAACAGGCTATAGAGACAATGAGATGTTGTCAGGCCAAACAGCAAAGATGTATTATATATATATACAAGAAATTAAGTACATGTACATCTCATGCTATCTATCAAAAATAGAAAAGAAGCAAACAAGAGCTATCTTTTGAACCTCTGGATCCTTGCCTTGAAATCTTTGGACTTATCTTCCGGCAGAGGGAGTCCATACATCTGAAAAGTATCCATCCTGAGCTTTTGAATCTTGGGCACATCATCAGGGTCATTCACATCAAGCTCATATGCCACAGCAACATTTCTGACCTCTCCTTCTATCACACCTGTGTAAAGTGAGCCATCGAGCTTCTGAGGAGGTGGCAGAGGTTTGGGAGCAGGAGTCTGAACATCTTCCTTGTTAGCAAGAGCCTTCTGAACCATATCATAAATCTCTGTGTCGCATTTGAATAGACAGTCATCAAATGCTTGGTTCTTGTGGGACTCAGGCCAATATCTCCATACATAGTATCTTTTAATGAACTCGGCCTTCAGTGTCTCCCACTTCTAAGTCTTCTCCCACGACATCCACTTGTCCACCCTAGGCCATATGTGAATCTTTTGATCAGTGGGTTTCCTGCCTCGCCTGTACTTATATAGAATTTCAGTATCTTTCGGCAGAGGTGGCCTGGGTTTCAGTCGTTCAACTTCCTTAGTTGCTTCAGCAGCCTTCTCTTTGGCTAGAGCTTCTTGCCGCCTGAACTCTTCTAGATGATAATATTGAGCTCACTTGTCCAGGGCGATGATGCTGAAATTAATCATCTCATCAATGGTTGGCTCAGCTCTTGGTCTTTCTTCTTTATTCTTCTTTGTTGTTCGAATTTTTTATCTACTACTGTTGTTGAGAATCAGTTGCAGTCTGCTCATTTTATTTTTCTTTCTCCTTTTCTCTATCGGCCTCATCGTCGATCTTAAGTTTTCTAGGAGGAGGCCTAATGCCAGGCTTCGCTCCTGACACTTTTATCTTGGCCTTAGCCGGAGCCTTCTTCGGCTTATTCGCAGCTTCAGCTTCAGTGAGCTCCCTTGCTAGTTTCTCGTCAGCATCTATTTGGGCTTGCTCAGCTGGGCTGATGTATCTTTTAGTCCCTTTCTTCAGTGGGGTAGGGATCTTCAAAGGCTTCTTCCCTTTCCCCGCCACTAGTGGAGGCAGAGGAGTCAAAAACTTCAGTGGGGTAGGGATCTTCAAAGGCTTCTTCCTCTTCTGAATCCTCCTCAAGGAACTCAACAACTTCTTTGATGTGCTCGATAGAAGTCTGGGAGGCTGATCCCTTGGTTTCCTTAGGTCTTGAGCCACTTGGGCTAATCTCAGCGCGCATTACATCTCCGGCGCTAGAGATACCCTGGGCCTGACCCTTGTCTGTTCCTGAGGGGTCAATGGGAGCTGATTGGCTTTAAGTTGCTCCCGGTACCGACTTCTTCCCCCTTACTGTCCTTTCCCCCTTTTTGGCATCATCAACTGCGCCTGGGGTTGGGACTGGAACAACCTTGCTATTCAAAGCTAAGTATGCAGTAGCCAGCCTGTCCAAGGCCTTCTACATACTTTTGAGTCTCAGGTGGAGGTCATTCCTCTCTATAATTAAATCATCACCATACTTACGGTGAGAGGAATCGACCAACTCCTGGATCGCTTTCAGCTTGGCATCTATCTTCTCTTCACATGACTGTTGGATCAAAGCAAGTCTGAGCTCATGGGCCTGAGTCAACGAAGAGATGTTGTCCAAGTGCTCTGACTGCGCTGCCTTGAATGTTTCTAGAAGTGACTTCTAAGCAGCCGCAACGATGCCTGCTGTTGTTCAAACTCAACTCTTTGAGTGGGTAGAGAGTTAGTGAGTATTGTTGTGAAATCAGGAGCAGTTGTGTTCTGAATTGATGTCCTCGGCTCTTTGATTTCCTCATTTTGAGTTGTAGTGGTTTTCTTCCAACTTCGGTGGACGACCTTCGCCAATAGGCGGTTCTGAGCCCCTTGGCCTTTCAGTACCTTGGCCACTGTCCAAGATCATCGGCCTTTGGAGCT
Organism: Lavandula angustifolia; assembly: GCA_028984105.1. Classification (NCBI taxonomy): domain Eukaryota; kingdom Viridiplantae; phylum Streptophyta; class Magnoliopsida; order Lamiales; family Lamiaceae; genus Lavandula; species Lavandula angustifolia. The sequence goes on from CM054804.1 coordinate 37,401,955, forward strand.
AGGAGCAACCCCAAATGTAGACCCCAACAGAAGTTGTTCTGGGTCCACACCACGAGAGGTTCTAGTTGCCGACTGTCCTAGAGGGAGGGAGCTGACAGGTAGGTCTGCAGAGGGTAGAGCTCCCTCCTCCAGTTGAGTACCCTCAGCAGGCTTCTCAGGGCCTGCATCACTGGGTGGGTCCTAATCATCGGGATCAGAACCCTCTGAAGGCGCGGCTGCTATAGGAATGCGGTCGTCAAGAAGAGCCAGCATTGCCCCCCTTAAATCCTCAAGTGAGCTGATATCCACAGGCTCGGAGTAGCCCATCTACTGGCGGATTTCAAGCTCCTCGGTGTTCAGCTATTCGCAGGACTTCTATTGGATCAGGCGATTAAGAGTTATCTGACGGGGGAGGAAAAACGTCGGTTTCCTCGATAAGAAGGCATCGAGGCCTGATGCCCTGAGTGCATCGAACACCTCGACCATGATATCTAGCTCGCACGTGTTGAACTCCATGATGGGTTCACACCAAACACGGTCCTTCTCTAATATCTCGATCATTTTGACTAGAGAAATAACTGAAACGTGTGACTGGGCCCTATCTGAATCTGCAGAACTCGGTATCAGTATTGAAAATAATGTATCATGTAAACATAAATACTGAATAAGCATGGAAATCTACCATAATAATCTCTAAAGAAGGTGAATGCAGTTTGCAAGAAGAATGTTCTAAGTACAGAGATTTTAGGGTTTTAGCGCAGAGAGAAAATGGCGGTTTCAGTGCTTAAACGTTAATATATATGTTAGTGAAGATGAACAATTTTCAATCAACGGTTCAGTTTAAATCTCGCTTTATTAGATGGACGGTCTAGATCAAATTTAATAAAAGGTAATGATCAACTGAGCCGCCTAAGTCAAAATACAGTTGTATATAGCCTAAGAAGTAAGTTGACATGACATGCATTTAATGCAAAGCAGAGTTCAGCAATCTTAGCATAGAATGTCATGCATCTAATGAAGCTGTTTATAATCAATGACATTCTCTAAGGAATTGAATACGATGCAGAATCAGATTCATAATGGCATTAAATACTAAGTAGACTGCGAAAAGAGATACGCATGCTGTCGGTGAACATCGGAGTCGGTGATACCTCGTGTAGTTGGTTCTTTGAATCTACGTGTCTTGAATCGATCCAAGGCACTTAGAGTGAACATTCCCCCTTGCTAAATGCTCCTCTCCTGAATCCACTTACTGACTAGAGTCAGTAGGGTCCAGCAGACCTAGCTCTACTGAAAGTTCTCTGAATCTGGCTTCAGCTAGAGGCTTGGTCAGAATATCGGCCCTTTGATGGTCAGTATGGATCTTCTCCATCCTGATATCCTTCTTTTCGACATGGTCACGAATGAACTGGTGTCTGATGTCCACGTGCTTGCATCTAGTATGAAGAACATGATTATGAGTGATTGCAATGACACTGGAACTGTCGCAGAAGATCGGCACTTCACTCTGAATGACGTCATAGTTACGTAGCTGCTGTCTCAGCCAAAGGATTTGGGCTCAACAACTTCCGGCAGCCATGTATCCAGCTTCAGTAGTTGACGTTGCTATTGAGTGCTATTTATTTGAGAACCATGAGATTAGTTTATTGCCGAGGAACTGACAAGTTCCTGAAGTTGATTTTCGGTCAATCCACGCAACACCAACGCGATCGGCATCGAATAACTTTGTTAGTTCAATATTATCATCTATTGGATACCATAAACCCATGTCAGGTGTTCCTCTGAGATAGCAGAGAATCTTCTTTGCTGAGTCCATTTGACTCTGCTTAGGATTCGCCTACAACATAAGTTATGTCAGGTCTAATAGTAGTTAGATATAATAAAGAACCATTAATTACGCGAAATTCAGTATGGTCTACTGATACTCCCTCTTTGTCAAGATTGATTTTCATGTTTGTGTGCATCAGGATCTTGATTAGTTTGCCAGATATGCAATCGAATTTCTTGATGAGGTCTCGAGTGTATTTGCTTTGATTGATGAACACTCCCTTCTCTGATTGTTTGACTTGAAATCCGAGGAAATAATTCATCTCTCCCATCATTGACATCTTGAACTTGTCCTTCATCATTTTCTCAAACTGCTGACATATGATGACATTCTTCGATCCGAATATAATGTCATCTAAGTGATCTGCACGAGTAAATTGTCATCGTCTAGACGAATGCTGAATAGTGTGCGGTCTAATGTGCTTTTCTAAAAACCTTTACGAAAAGAAACTCGGACGGGGTATCGTACCAAACCACGGGTGCTTGTTTTAACCCGTCATGCAGCCTTTCTGAGTCTATATACCTGATGTCCCTGCTGAAAGACAGGAGACTGTTCTACATAGACTTCTTCTTTCAGTACGCCGTTCGAGGAACGCTGACTTCACATCCATCTGATATACTCTGAAGCGTCGATGTGTTGCGTAGGCAAGGAATAGTCTGATTGCCTCTAATATTGCAAGTGGAGCGAACGTTTCGTCGAAATCTATCCCCTCGGCTTGACAGTAGCCTTTTGCCACGAGTCTAGCTTTGTTCCTTACTATGACGTTGTTTTCATATCGCTTGTTCTTGAAGACCCATTTAGTTCCGATCACATGTTGATTTCGGGGTCTATCAACAAGCTCCCATACGTCAGTCCTTGTGAGCTGATTCAGCTCCTCTTGCATGGAAACGATCCAGTCAGCATCCTTAAGCGCATCCTCAACTGACTGAGGTTCTTCAGTAAACAAGAAGCAGGAATATAGAGCACTCTCTCCCTAACAGAAGCTGGATCTTGTCTTTACACTTGCTGAAGGATCTCCAATGATAAGGTCTGAAGAGTGAGCGTCCAGCCACGATCGACGATGTCTTAACTCTTCATCTGAAATTTGTTCAACACCAATAGTAGGTGAGTTAGGCATTTCAGTTGTACTATTCTGAGATTGAAGCAATTCAGTGATAAGAGTTGGGTCTACTGAGTCACCAGGTTCAGGGGCATTCAGCTCAAGAACTTCATTTGTTCCCCCTGAGTTATTATTCTTAGTAGAGGTCTCAGTTACCACTTGGGTTTCTTCATCGACCTGAGTTACCTGGGATTGATTCTGTTCAGTAGAATCAACTGCTTCAGCCTACGTTCTTCTTGGTTGTGATTCAGTATTCTTTTCTTCAGTTTCCTCGTTTGAATCATCATCCCAACACATCTGTATCTTTTCAACATTATCCTTTAAGCTTAGATCCTGTAGTTGTTTACTGATGTCCTCGGATTCTGAATTTGAGTTTTTGCTCCTGTTCTCAGTAGCAAACTCATTAAAAACAACATGAGGGCTTTCCTCCACACAAAGTGCGGTAGTTAAAAATTAAAGGCTTTCTTGACCCGAGAGTATCCTAAGAAGACTCCACAGTCGACTTGCTATCAAAAGTCTTTAACTGATCCTTTCCATTATTATGGATAAAGCACGAACACCCAAAAATATGGAAATGAGATAAGAGAGGCTTCCTGCCGTTCCATAGTTCATATGGTGTCTTTCTGCGGCACTCCTTTTCCTTCTGATATTTGATTGCAAGCAGTGCATATCTCTTAGCTAAGCTTCCTTTTTCTAGATCATTGGTTGAAGGCTCAGCTTTGCTATATGCGGGAGATGTTGTGCTGACTGATGCTTTAAAGGCATGGTCAATCTGAGTGTCAGCTTCAGCTCGCTGCTTCCTTTGTGGTAGACCGAACTCGAACTCCTCAGCCTTCAATTCTGAAAATATATGATCAGGAGAAACAATATCAAGATCAGAATCTCTAAGAAAAGTAGCAAAGGGAGTCTAATGTCCGTCTGGCAGTGCTCTCAAGATTTTAGATTCATCTCTCGGTTGGAGAACGTCTTTCCCAGCCCGTTGATGGTGTTCATCAGATCCGTAAATCTGACGTTGAGATCTTCAATCGTGTCGCCAAGCATGAGAGACAGTCTCTCCAGCTTCTGGAGTTCCAGCGCTAACTTGTTAGCTTTAATCATCTGAGTTCTCTGACTTAGTAGCGCCAGATCATCCCAGAGTTCTTTGGCGGACTTGCAGTCTTGAACTCTTCCAAGATAGGTGTCGCTCAAGGTGGTCACTATGGCATTCCTGGCAACCCGGTCAAGGTTATAAAGTTTCTTCTCTTCTGGGGTGAAGATGCTTCTGTCCTTAGGGACCTTCTTCCCGGTTACCATTCCTCCTCCTTGTGCTGGATCCTGGGTTTCGACACTATCGATCATGGGTACGATAGGTCCGTCTTCAAAGACCTCTGTCATGCTGTTGTGGAGGGAAGTCGAATGAGCTTTCATTCTGACTCGCCATACCCCGTAGTTCTCTACTGAGAACATGGATACCATCCTGATTCCTTACCTATCAGACATGTTAAATAATGATATGAAAGAAGAATGATATGCAGTGAAAACGTTTTCAGGATCCGTTCAAGTAGACCAGTTTCAGATAACAAGAGTCTTAGAGAACTCCTTCTCTGATACCAATTGTTGGTTTCGAGATAAACGTTCAGGTGTAGAGGGGGGGGTGAATACACCTGAAAATTTTCTCAACTTAAAACGCGAACAGTCCAATTCAGGAGAGTGCCTTTCTAAACAAGTTCAGTAGACCAAGTAAGTTGTTCTGGATCGCGTGGACAGAGTGACTGATTATACTGAGCCCTGCTAGCTGACTGATGTCTGAATTCACTACCGTTCAGTAAGAGTTCAGTAGAGTGCGGAAAAGTGTAGGCCCGATTCAGTTGAGTTTGAAAACGTTTTTATTAAAACTATTTCAATAGGTTAGTGCATTCAGTTTAAGCTTTGCTAAAACTCTGTTGTATGATTTTGTAAAACAGTTTTCGGTATGAATAGTAAATCAATACAAGAGTAAAAAGAACACAACGATTTTAAAGTGGTTCGGATATCAAACAATCCTACGTCCACTGTCACGAAAAGATCAGGAGGCTATTTTTTTATACTGAGTTAGTCTCAGTCGGTTTGTGCACTAGATAAACACTGGCCTTGAGGATTAGACTGAGCAAGTCCCAGTTTACAAGGATCAAACTATAAAGTTTGACAAACTCTCCAACGATGAAGGAGTTCTTTACAATAAGAACAGTTCAGGATATGAACTCCTTCGGGTCTAAGCAATGGATATATTCATTGGGGCTTAGGTTAGAGGGAAGGGAAAAAGAAAGTGGTTTCTAGAGTGATGAACAATGAGGAATAACTCTCTGGGTTCATGTTCAATCACTTGGATACTAGCGGCTTTGATTCTATTTCAGCATGGTTCCCTTGAGCAAGGTTGTCACCTTTCGCTTTGAGTGTTTCTCTGAAGTTCTTGCGGAAAGCTTGTAACTTGTTCGTATATTGCTCGTAATCACTCGTTCTTGTTCTATGTCCTTCGATTTGATTTTCCCTCTATTTATAGAGGTGAGCCATGGATAGATCCATTGGAGACGAACGATCTACGTGCCACTCTCTTTGGGTAGCTAACGGCTCTTTTAAGGAATCTTGTAGAGTCTTTTCCTCCATTTCTGGAAAGTGGTTGACTTGCAGCTTTTACCAGAACTCGGACAGCTGGCTGCTCGTCATTGGTCGAGGAGTAGAAAGCAGTTGAGACACACAGACTTCTAGGCAGATACTGAAGCTGACTTCTCTGATAACCTTGGACGACTCTACTGATTTAACATATGAGATCATCTGACAATCAAGGAGACTGTCAGGCCGTTGCTGATTCTGACCTGAGTTCAGTAGTATACTCCTGCTGAGTCCAACTCTACTTAAGGTCGACTCTAAGTTCGATGAAGCTGCTCTGTCGAGTCCAGGTTCTGCGAGTTCTTTCGATATCTTTGCTCACGTGAGTACAACACTATTGAATCTGAACACCTATCAGTATGTTGCTCCTGCTGAGTCCAGCACTACTGAGTCTTCACTCCATGGTACTGAGGCGGATAGTCTACTGAGGAATCAGCAAACAGAACTCTAAGCCTTAACCATGCTGAAGGAATGTCTACTGAGTCTGAAACTCTCAGAGACGAAGGCATTACTATTACGACATAGAGGTTCACCAATCAAATTAGGGTTTTGGGATCAACAAAATCTTGTGAACATCTACACAATCTACTGTTGAATCACATCCCAACATAGATTATATGGACTCATGGGCATCATGCATCAGAGTTTTCCTTGTTGATTCTCTGACATTACCAAAAATTCTTCAGTCTTTGGTTATGATGGATTAGCTTGGCTATCCTAACTTCAGAATCCGATATCGTCCCCCTTGAGATCGCAAGATTCTACTTCAACAACAGCTTATTAGTTCCTTGGGGGGATGGATTAGCTTGGGTATCATAACTTCAGTATTTGTCCTGTTTAGGCCTTTTCGTATTTCTGCTTTATTGCGTTGTACCTTGGGGGAAGGTCACTATTAGGCCTTTCACTGTGTTGTACCTTGGTTTATTTTATGATATGGCACGTATTTCTCTCTCTTCTGAGTTCCTTATGATTGTTTGATCTTTGTTCGTTGTTGGCCATTTGTTTAGACCTTCTTGTATTTTGATTTGCTTGAGTTGTTCTTTTAGGGCTAGGTCTCTCTCTCTCTCTCTCTCTCTCTCTCTCTCTCTCTCTCTCTCTCTCTCTCTCTCGATCTCTCGTTATTACTTTGCTTACTTTTGGGCATCATGGCCCCATAGTAATGCGGCATAGTTTTTTGAGGAAACAACTTATGCTTCGTGGATGCCGGGTTCGATTCTCTCATATTCATAAAGAGGGGAACAAGCCGGCAAATTAATTGGCTCGTTAGGGGCATCATGCAACAGAGTTTACATTTGTTTGATTCTATGATAGCACCGTATTTCTTCAGTCTTTGTTTAGGATGGATCAACTTGGACATCCTAACTTCAGATTCTGATTTTGTCCACCTTGAGATCAGGATACATTATTCATTCAGCAGTTTATGAGTTTCCTATGATGGTTTGATCTTTGTTCGTCATTGGCCATCTGTTTAGGCCTTTTTTTCTATTTCCTTTTGCTTTTGTTGATTTTTTGGGGTTAGGTCATTTTTGGACCTTAGTTTGTACTTTGTTTTACTTTATGATATGACACGTAATTTCTCTCTCTCCACATTTCATTTCAGACCAGACCTCAATAAGGGAATTAATATAGTCACCCATTAGAGCTGAGCATTCTATATTACAATCCAATCAATATCATTAAGATTCTTTGCATACATTTCCTTCCAAAGAAAGAGATCTTGGTATTGATCCTACCAATGGCGTTACACCGGCTTCTCATTCTCTGCCTCATTATTCTCCCTTCAGTCACCACCAGCATTCTCTCATTGCCTCAAGAGCAACAATAATATATTGGAGTGGTTAAGTGTCACATGCTCTGCTTACTAGGTACTCTCAATAGGAAATTGTCCAAAAACAATTTCGTAATAATACACCGGGCAACTATTACTATCACCAAAAAGGACACGATTTTCTTGTAAGAGCATAGTGTGTCTGTTTTATACTACTGGAATTCACCTAGTTCTGACGCTTTGCTGGTACAAGTTGATGATGTTTTTGTCAAGAAATATATATATCCAATGCACTTTTGACCGATAATGATGTAGAAGAAGATCTTTGGAGATATTTTGGCACGATTTTGAAGCCAAAAAGGGACTTGGAGATAAAGATCTACAAAGATTTGCCCTATATTTGAGGCCAATCTAAACACGTTTTTACTTCAGAATTTGCAGCAGCCTTCGATCCCTAGTCTCGTAGCTTTGTTTTAAGTTTTAGCTCAAGAACACTAAACACTTTTATTTGCTTTCTACTTTCAATTACTTTCGGATTCTCACTTTTGGATGCTTTTGAAGATTTCAAGTTCAATTCTAGTTTTAATTCGGTTTAAAGGTTAACGATATTTTCTTGTACATAAATTCCCGCACTTTACTTTTATTACATGCTTTTATTTTCTCGTCGTTTAGGTCCATCTTTAATCTCATTCGTTATCCCTTTCTGCTTGTTAAGTTAACAATACATAGCTAATCATTTAGGGCTTATGTTGGTGATGATTCAGTCCTCAACAATTGTTGGAAGATATTGGGAGATGATTCAGTCTTCTCAGTGGAGAACTAACTCAGTGGCCCTGTGCTCTAAATGCTTACTGAAGATTTGAAGATCCCAAAACCCTATCTTGATTGGTGAAACATTCAGTTGTAACTTGTTCTGTCTTTGAGGTTTCAGACTCAGTAGACACTCTGCATCTGGTCCAGGCGCTCAGTAGATTACCTGCCTCAGCACCAGAAGTAGAAGACTCAGTGATACTAGACTCAGCAGGAGCAATATACTGAAAGGAGTCAGTAGAACTGAACTCATTACGAGTAGTTCACTCAACTCAAAGCTGATCTTTAGTAGAGCCGACTCAGCAGGAGCATGCTACTGAATCAGAGATCAGACTCAGCAACGGACTGTCAGATTCTCTAAAGTCAAATCAGCAGTGTCAATATGAGGAAAAGAGAAGTCAGCTTCAGATCTCCTTGAAGTCTGTTCTGTCTCAACCACTTTCTGAACCTCGACCAATGACGAGCAACCACCTGTCCTATATCTACTAATGCCGCAAGTCAACAACTTTCCAGAAATGGAGGGAAAGGACACTGCTACCATACTTCGAAAGAGCCGTTAGCTACCCAAAAGAGAGAGACAAAGGATCGTCGTCTCCAACGGATCTATCCTAATCTCTACTCTATAAATAGAGGGATGAAATCAAATTTGAAGCTCATGAGAAACCGAACGCACGAGAGAACACACAGAGCATTCAACGAGCAATTCGAAAAAGCCTAAGTCTTCCGCAAGAAGTTAGAAGAAATAATCTCCGGCAAAAGACTACATTTTTGCTCATAGGGAACCACGCTGAATTAGAATTTTATAGCCTCTAGTATCCAAGCGACGATACACGAACCCAAAGCTTACACTCAGCTGTTCGTCGCTCCAGAAGCCAATTTCTTGTTCCCTATCCCTCTAACCTAAGCTCAACCGTTTAAATCTAAAGCTTTGACGAAGGAGTTTACTTCTGAATTGATCCTTATTGTAAAGGACTCCTTCACTGTTGGAGAGTTTTTTCAAACACTTAGTTTGATACCTTGTAAACTGAGACTTGCTAAGTATAAATTTCAAGACCAGAGTTTGTTCAGTGTACAAACCGACTGAAACTATCTCAGTATAATACATAGCTTCCTGATCTTTCGGGACAGTGGACGTAGGATTGTTGGATCCGAACCACTTTAAAAATCTCTGTGTTCTGTGTTCTTTACTTTACTGTTACATTGATTTACTGTTCATACTGAAAATATCTTTTAAATCATTCAACTGAGTTTCGGCAAACTTAATTAACTGCACTAATCTACTGAAATTGTTTTGATAAAAATGTTTTCCAACTCAATTGAATATTGGGCCTACACATTTCCGCACTACTGAACCCTATCTGAACGATACTGAATTCTGACTCTAAGTCAGCTAGCAGGTTTCAGTAGAGTCAGTCACTCTGCCACATGATTCAGAACAACTTATCTGGTCTGCTGAACTTGTTCAGTACGACACTCTCATGAAAAGGACTATTCGCGTTTTAAGTTGAAAAATCGATTTTCAGGTATATTCACCCCCCCCTACACCTGAACGTACTCTCGGGACCAACAATTGGTATCAGAGCAGGAGTTCTTTAAGACTCTTGTTATTATGAAACTGGTCTACTTGAACGGATCCGAAAAACATTTTCACTGCATATTATTCTTCATTCATATCACTATTTATCATGTCTGATATGTCAGGGATCAGGATGGTACCCATGTTCTCAGTAGAGAACTATGGTGTATGGCGGGTCAGAATGGAGGCACATCTGACCTCTCTCCATGATAGCATGACAGAGGTTCTAGAGGACGGACCTATCGTTCCTACGGTCGATAGCGTCGAAGCCCAGGATCCAGCACAAGGAGGAGGGATGGTGACCGGGAAGAAGATTTCCAAAGACCGAAGTCTCTTCACCCCTGAGGAGAAGAAGCTTCACAACTTAGACCGCGTCGCCAGAAACGCCATACTGACCACTCTGAGCGATTCTTATCTCGGAAGAGTTCAGGACTACAAGTCCGCAAAAGAACTCTGGGAAGCTCTAGCGCTACTGAGTCGGGGGACTCAGAAGATTAAAGCGAACAAACTCGCACTGGAACTTCAGAAGTTGGAGAAACTGTCTCTCATGCCTGGTGACACCATTGAAGATCTCAACGTCAGATTCACGGATCTGATGAACTCTATCAACGGACTGGGAAAGACTTTCTCCAACTGAAAGTTCATCAAGAAGCGACAAGCATACATTGCCGGTGAACTCTAGACGACTCAGATGAAGTTGATTCCTTCATGGATTCATCAGACGATGAAGCAACTTTCATGGCCATAGAGCTTGAAGCTAAAGAAGATACTGAAAAGTATCTCATGGCAGGAGAAGAGGATGAGGTAAACTCCCATGCACCATTTAATTCCTCTTCACACTGCACACACGACACGATTTTAAGTGCAGATGAGAATCTGGACGTCGCGATCGCATACGAAGAACTAATCGACGAGCAGATTCAGATGAGTCTGCAGCTCAGTAAGACTCTTCAGGAGTTGGATACCCTGAAAAAGGAGAATCAGAGACTTTCTCAGGAGATTCAGGTTGCTACTGAGTCGGAAGGACTTGTGTTGAGACTCAGGGAGGAGATAAACTCTTTGATGGCCAAGTCTCAGCATCAAGAAGATCAGATTTCAGTATTGACCAAAGACTTGACTCAGAAAAATACTGAACTGAGTCTACTAAAGCAAGAGTTGTCAGGACTTCAGACCGAGCATGAACTGCTGAAGAAAAGTGATGATGTCTGGAGGAACCTGATGACAGAGCGGTACATGGGTCGCTGAAAAGAAGCTTGAAGTTATACTAGCAAGCAATAAGCCAAAGCATTGCAAGGAGGGACTTGGATTCAGCCATGGAGCCTCCTCATCTACCCCCGTATGCTCAGAAAACCGGCTAGCTGATAGGTTTGTTCAAGGGGAGACCATCAATGCAGATATACTGAACCCCCTAGCCAAGAACAAATAGAAGATGAAAGCACCTCATCCTAGTTATCAGCACTCTAGCAAGAAGATCAGCACCAGATCACCCCAGTTCAATCAAGGGGGAACCAGCAGAGCAAAATGGGCTGATCAGTATGGACCTCCACAACAGACTCATCCAGCTCAGTATGGGTCATACTACTATGATCCTACAGTCAGGAGATGACTGATGAGTGGTTTTTATATCATCTCATCGTATTCTTTTCAATCTTATTACATAATTTTGTTATATATTTTTAGCTTTTGTTTTGCTTGGAATCGTATACTTTCGATGGTTTTTGGTTTTGTAGGTTTCTCGCGCGTTTTGAGCATATTTGGTGGCATTTGGCACCAAAAAGAAAGAAATCATGACCATTGATGCATTGTTGGCAAATATGGAGTTGTTTGGATGAATAATGAAGAGGATTTGAAGCCGGATGTTGAAGAAACCGTGTTTCGGAGCTCATTTAATAAGGCAGTTGGAAAATCAAGTAGAAGATGGATCTAACGATCCTAGAATCCGATCCAATGGTTCTATGTGTTAGGAACATTGTGGCAAAGTTTTGTGACGATCCAACGGTTATCGAAGGAGATATTGCGTTTTTTCCAAAATTGGTCAGTGCAGAAAATTGCAAACGGGAGTGCTCGAACAGAACATGTCGGACCGCGGTCCGCCTTTGTACTGGACCGCGGTTCGCGTCGTCTGCAGCCCAAAAAAAATTTTTTTTTAGGCCCGAAACCTATATAAACCCTTTCGGACTTCTTTCCTTCAGACCACACACCATATTTTCGACTTCTTCCATCCTCCAAGGCAGAGAAACACTCAAGGCATCCCTCCGTTGAAGATTCAAGACAAAGATTGAAGACCACAACCTGAGAACCAAGCGCGAGGATCAATCCGCTAGATTCTAGGTTGTACTATTCCTTCTCAGTTTTGTTTAGGGTTTTTGATACTTGAATCCTATGGATTATTTTTGCATCTTTTGTGATTATTTTCCTACGAATATGAGTGGCTAAATTCCCTTGTGTGGGGGTTTAGCAGGATCTATGTTTTGGATGAATTGATTCAGACCCAAGTTTTTCAATGAATGAATTATTTTGTTTCTTAATTGTTAAGTCTGCTTTTGATTTCTCTATGATTTTTTAATGTGACTGGCCATCATATTAGATAATTGTAGAGAATATAGGTAATAGATAATACGGCGCGTCATACCCGATTATTTATTTAGACCTGCAATTAAGTGTCTAGATTGTCACCATTGGTTTGGGATAGTTTAGATAGTTCCTTGAATCCTTGAGCATGATACGATCCTTAGGTTCATGATATGATCACTTGATTGACCCTTATGATTATAAATTAGAGATCTCCCGCCATCATACGGAATCCCTAGAGCCTTAGTGGATGAACCAACAAAATAAATTCATAAATGCTAGCTAGAGGATGGGAATGAATCGATCTTCTTAGGCATAGTGATTGTTAAACCTCCGCACTCTTCATCAAATCTTGAAACCAAAGCCATTAACCCACTTTGCTTTGCTTTACTTTCATTTATTTTCTTTGTATTTTAATTCTGTACTTTAGAATAAACCAAACCCAGTTTAGGACCAAGTAGATAGTTCAATAATTAGAGTAATTAGAACTCAGTTGAGTCCTTGTGAGATCGACCTCGGGAGTTGCTAGATTAGGTACTATACTGATTCGTGCACTTGCGAGAATTATAATATATTCATCAACTTTTTGGCGTCGTTGCTAGGGACTCGGTCGTTTTGATTATTCTTTTTACTAGCTGTTTATTTGTTTAGATTTTATTTTTACATTGGTTATGTTGGATATGAGTCAGTAGATGATACTCAGCTGTTGTTCGGTTAAAAGAAAATTGGGGGAAATCATAGTAGTACTATGAAATTGAAGATCCCAAAACCTAGCTGATATCAGTAGATTAGTGTGTCGTTAGGATTAGCTGATGTATAGGTTAGACTTGATATATTTATTAATATTTTTTTGTCTAAGTCCTGTACGGGGTAGTTGTTGAACTGATCTTCTGTCGAAGATACTTTTCAGAACCCCACGTCATCAGTGTAATCGCTTGTGTTCTTCAGTCAGCAGCTGATCTTTCACTCAGTCGAAGACAGCGCATCAGCTGACAAATCATCAGTAGAAGACTACTCCCAGCTGATAGTCATCAGCAAAAGAACAGAAACAAGCACAGTACCTTCACAGTCGCCAGCTGACCTACTCAGTAGATGCCCCGTCAGCCTACTCAGCTGAAGAAGACAGACTTTTTAGTCTACTGTATCCTACGGAAAGCGACCCAGCTATTCAAGTCTTTTCGAAAAGTTCAGCAAAAGACATACGAGGCTGTTGAACGGTCAACTTTGACAATTCTCACCAACTACAAACCTCGACCAATGAGAAGCGGACAACGCTTACCAACTCTACACAGTAAAGCTGCTCTCATGAACAGTGCATTAACTGCCCTGCTGCAACAAGTTCGAATTAATGGTCATTTTCCTTGGAAGCTTGTGACACGTGGCATCGTCGTCTCCAACGGACATATGCCATAACTCACAACTATAAATAGAGAAGTTTTTGAAGCTCCGAAAAGAAGAACGACGGAATTTCAAAAGGGACAAACTCAAGTTCATAAACGCTCTAGAACACTCAAAGATCATCCAGAGGAAAACTTACATACTTAGAAGATTTCTTAGTTTTTCTCTCTAGAGTTCTTACATCCCTTACTTCTCTAGACTAAGCTCATTGTCATATTTATAGCTTAGATTCGAAGGAGTTCACATTTAGTGAATTGTTCTTATTGTAAGAACTCCTTCTCAGTTGGAGAAAATTCCCTTCCCCTTCAAACTTGGTTTGGATTGTAAAGTCGCTAAGGACTATAACTTAGAGGGAACTGTCCAGTGCACAGTATCCCTGCTGAGGCTTGCTCAGAATAATCAACAAGTTCTCCTGCCTTGTTCAGGACCGTGGACGTAGGATCTTGGGTATCCGAACCACGTTAAATCGCTTGTGTTCTCTTACTATTTTATTGCATATCATTAAACTGACTTAAAAATCATAAGGTTGCATAAAACGTATTTTATAAAGCGCACAGCCAAAAGATTTTATTTGCTAAAACGTGTTTTCAAAAGAGACTAATTTCGGGCCCCACACTTTCCGCACAACGCCTCTCGGCGATTCTCAATGTACCGACAACGGTCGGTAGGGAGAGAGTTCAGCAATGACTCACTCGTCCCGCGATTGAAGGCTTATTTGTCACTGTTCATCGGTTGCAATCATCGGCTCAGCGACCTTCACCGAGAAAAAGAAACCGAGCTCGTGTGTATTCACCCCCCTACACCCGACTTATCGTCTCCGGACCAACAATTGGTATCGAGCAAACGGTGTTCAACCGATCGCCGGTTCGAAATCGCGGCCCTCTCGAACCGATCCCGAAAACCGTTTTCCTGCATAAGCTTCTTTTCGAAGATCCTTATACTCTTGCTCTTACAATGTCCGATATGTCGGTATTAGGATGGTACCGATGTTCTCAATAGAGAATTACACGGTATGGCGTGTACGTATGGAGGCACATCTAACGTCACTCCACGACAAGCATGTCGATGTCCTAGAGTCGGGACGATCATTCGCATGATCGACGGCATAAGTATTTGCTTCTTGGAGGAGGCGTGGGAGCACAAACCGGGTGCTAAGGTTCCCAAAGACAAATCTACCTTCACGCCCGAAGAAAAGAAGTTGCACAACCTTGACCGAGCTGCACGTAATGCCATACCGACTACGCTCGACTCACACCTCTGGAAGGGTACAGGATTGCAAAACAATAAAGAGCTATGGGACGCCTTGGCAGACCGAGCCATGGAACCCCTCGGATCAAAGAAAACAAGCTCGAGCTAGAGCTTCAAAAGTTCGACGCCTTTGCAATGGAGCCTACTGAAACCATTGACGAGCTGAGTGTCAGATTTACCAATCAAGGCAATGTCATCAATAGGTCGGGAGGTCGTTCACCAACAAGGAGATGAACACCAAGATCTTGAGAGCGTTGCCCGGACGTAAGTGGCTTCCATTTGCTACTTATTTACGTCGCTCCGATCTAAATGCTCTAACTCCCGATGTTATATTTTCGGAATTAAAATTGGAGGAATTCGAGCATAGCCTACCCCAAAAAGTGGTTAAGCGCTCCAGTGCACACGCTCGACCACGCCTTCAAGGCAACAACAATGAATGCCGGAGCCAAGCCTATTTCCTCAAGCAAAGCCGTGGCCACATCGCAGCAAAGTCTTCCGAGACTTCGTGCCCCGACCGGCTAGAACCGATGGCTCTCAAATATCGGAGGGAAAAGGAGAGAGTCGGGAAGCCGAGGAAATACAACCGAGATTCTTCTTCGTAAGAAAGACTATCATAAGAAAGAAGAATCTAATCCTTCTACCGAATGCGGAAATCGGAGTCTCTGCCGCCATCCGTCTAAAGACTCAGTGGTAAGAGCAAGAGAACATCCACTGCTACAACCGCAAGAAGGAGGGACACTATCAGCACGATTGTCCCGAACTCTCACTGTTCAAAGAGCGTAACGGCAGGGCCGGAGAAAAGAAATTCGCCGAGAGACGGTAGGCCTATATAGCCGGAGAGATATCCGACAACTCAATTGAGGAGGATACATTCATGTATTCTTCTCAAGACGAAGCCGCATTCGTCGCAGCTGAGGTCGCAGAGGCGCCTCGATGAGTCGGCCGAATACTGTCTGATGGCCGGAGAAGAGGCTGAGGTAAATTCTAAACACATTATTACCTCTTCTTCACACAGCACACAAGACACGTTCTCGGTCACAGATGATCCTCTAGATGTGGTACAAGCCTACGACGATCTGCTAGAGGAACTGATTCAGCTGAGTAGAGAGTTCAGCAGAACCATCCAGGAACTTGAACAGGTAAAGGCTGAGAATCAGAGACTTTCTTCTGATTTCAGGTCTCTACTGAGTCAGTGGATCTAGTTGCGAGACTCAAGGAAGAGATTGAATCTCTTATGACTAAGTCTCAGCTTCAAGAAACTCAGATCTCAGTTCTGACCAAGGACAATTCTGAGAAAGAGACTGAAATAGCCAAGCTCAGTCAGAAGCTCACAGACGTGCAGAATGACTACTACTCACTCAGAAGGAGTGACGAGGTCTGGAGGGGATTGATAACTGAACAATACCTGCGAGCGAAGGAGAAGCTTGAAAGCATGCTTAGAGCACAACGGCCAACTGCTGTGAAAGAAGGCCTTGGCTATACCCACGAAGTTTCTACCTCCAAAAGCTCAGCAACTCTGGCTGATAGGTTCGTCGAGGGAAAGGTGCAAGCCGCCGACACCACACCTCGGGCGAAGAACAAACGAAAATGATTGCACCTCACCCGAGTAGCAACAAGCAATGACCAAAGGTTCCAGCCCCGGGACACCGCGATCAAATTCGGGGGGAACCAAGAAGGTCGATGGGCGTAACAAGCATAAGGAGCCATCGTATGAGCACTCGGCTCAGGACGGCTCGTACTACTATGAGCCCGTGGGTCGGGAGAAGCGCTAAAACTCGGAAGAAGAAAGCACCCGAACCCAAAATCATCTGCAGAAAGTCGGTATCTCCAAGTCCCGTGGAGAAGAAAGCCGATAAGGTTCGAAGAAGAAGTCTAGGACTTCTAAGGTCTCGAGACAAATCCGGGTTCCAAAATCACCCACTAACCAAGAAGGACCCAATCGAACCAAAAGGGTACCTAAAAATGCCTCTGTTTTGCAGGTGCATAAGGACCCGTGGATAGTGGACAGGCGGCCGCTCGAGACACATGACTTACCGTAAGAGCCCGCCGACCAACTACGTATAAGAAGATGGTCCCGCGACTGAATTCGGTGACAACTCCAAAGGCTACACAAGGGGATACGTAACGCCGAGCATTGGGACTCGCCACGCCTTCAAGAGTAACATATGTTGAAGGACTTCAACATAATCTCCTTTCGCCGGTCAATTTCGTGATAATCTTAACAGAGTAATCTTTGACGCCGGTTTCGTGATATTATTGATAAATCTACAGGGAAACAGGTGTTATCGTGTTCTCGGAGGAAGAACATCTATGTTGCAACCGGAATACCGCGTGAACCCGAGGCTTGCTTGCTCGCACGCACTAAATCGGGTGACAAG
Source organism: Lavandula angustifolia (assembly GCA_028984105.1). Classification (NCBI taxonomy): domain Eukaryota; kingdom Viridiplantae; phylum Streptophyta; class Magnoliopsida; order Lamiales; family Lamiaceae; genus Lavandula; species Lavandula angustifolia. Next base: position 37,419,235 of record CM054804.1, read on the forward strand.
TCGCCGGCTATGGCACAAGAGACTCACCACCCGAACTTCAAGACCATGAACAAGCTAGTCAAGAACTCTAAAGTCGAGGACTGCCCAACGAATCGTTTATCAAAGACAAATTGTGAAGCGTGCACGAAGGGAAAGCAAACAAAGAGGAGCAATCCACCTATTCCGTCACCTTCCACTGATGGAATCCTTCACCGCTTCACATGGACTTATTCGGCCGGTCTCTCCAGTGACTATAAGAGGCAAGAAGTATGCCCTCGTCGTCATAGACGACTACTCAAGATATACTTGGGTCATCTTCATCGCCAACAAATCTGATGTTCAGACTGAGTTACCTAATCTACTGAAGAAACTTAGTGTGGAAAAGAACATCAAGATTAAGAAGATATGTTCAGACAGAGGAACAGAGTTTCTAAACTCGCAGTTAAGACATCTTGCGATAAAGAGGGAATTCAAGCACGAGACATCACCGCGCACCCCTCGCACAGAACGGACTTGCTGAACGTAAGAACAGAACACTCAAAGAAGCAAAGCAAGAACGCTCCTCGCAGATTCTAAACTACCCTCAAAGTTTTGGGCCGATGCTACTCGACACCGCCCGTTACACTCAGAATCGCTCACTACTGACACAGCAACACATGAAGACGCCTTACGAACTATGGAAAGGGAGAATTCCTTCTATTTCTCATTTTCATGTTTTCGGCTATCCTTGCTTTATCCACAATAATGGGAAAGATCAGTTGAAGGTCTTTGATAGCAAATCTGATCAAGGAGTATTCTTAGGATACTCTCGAGTCAGCAAAGCATTCAGAGTCTTTAACTATCGGACTCTTTGCGTGGAGGAAAGCCCTCATGTTGTTTTTGATGAATTTGTTACTGAGAACAGGAAAGATACAAAGTCAAATACTGAAGATGTCAACAGCAAGCTACAGGATCTCGGACTGAATGATAAAGCTAAAAAGATCCAGCATTGTTGGGATGATGAGTCAGACGATGAACAAACTCAGACTCAGCCAACAAGCAATGTAGCTGACCTAGTTGATTTTATCGAACAGAATCAACAACAGGTAACATCGGCCAATGAGGAAGCCCCTGTGGTAACTGAGACCTCTACTGAGAATATAAACTCAGGGGGAACGATTAATGTTCCTGAGCTAAATGCCCCTGAACCTGGAAACTCAGTAGATCCTAACCTTGTTACTGAATTGCTACGCCAGCAAAGCACTACCGAAATGCCTAATACACCTACGACCGTGCGTAAGTAGTATCGAAGAAGAAGCCCGACTCAGGTGTTCGTGGCTCGATGCTCATTCTTCGACCTTATCATTGGAGATCCATCAAGCAACTATAAGGACGAGATCAAGATTAAGTCAAGGAGAAAGCTCACTTTACTCTTGTTTTCTCGTCTACGTAAGAACCTCGGGCCGATAGAGGACGCACTTAAAGATGCTTGACCGGGTCATTGCTATGCAAGAAGAGTCGAACCAGCTCGTCGAAATGAAGTTTGGGGAGCTTGTCGACGTACCTAGACATCGCACGTGATTGGAACTAAGTGGGTCTTCAAGAACAAGCGAGATGAAAACAACGTCATCGTCGAAATAAAGCTCGACTAGTTGCTAAAGGATACAGTCAGGGCAGGGGAATTGACTTTGAGGAAACGTTCGCTCCGGGCCGCTAGATTGGAAGCCATTCGTCTTTTCCTAGCTTATGCAACACATCGTGGATTTAAGGTATATCGATGGATGTGAAGTCAGCTTTTCCGAACGGCGTATCGAAAGAAGAAGTCTACGTGGAACAACCGCCCGGCTTTCAAAGGGACATCAGTGTACGTACTTAGGAAAGCTCAGATGTGGCTAAAACAAGCACCCGTGGCTTGGTATGATACCCTATCGGACTTTCTACTTCGTAAAGGTTTTCGAAGGGGGACAGTAGATCGCACCCTATTCAACATAAAGTCGGGAGATGACTTCCTACCGGTGCAAATCTACGTGGACGACATCATTTTCGGCCGCAAAAACGAAGTCATATGTCGCCAGCTTCGAGAAGATGATGAAGGAGAAATTCGAGATGTCCATGATGGGAGAGATGAATTATTTCCTTGGATTTCAAGTACAACAATCACCTCGAAGGAATTTTCATCAATCAAGCCAAATACACTCGAGATCTTCTCAAGAGATTCGGCCGCGACTCCAAGCAAGCTACCAAAATCCCCATGAACACGAACTTTAAAATCGATCTAGACAAAGAGGGAGCTTCTGTTAACTCTACTGATTATAGAGCTATTATAGGCTCTTTACTTTATTTAACAGCTAGCCGTCCTGACATAACTTATGCTGTAGGTGTATGCGCAAGATTCCAAGCGGATCCCAAGCGAAGTCATTTAGACTCGCCAAGAAGATTCTCGCGCTATTTAAGAGGAACACCCGATGTCAAGGTTATGGTATCCCGCCGATGATAACTTAATACTAACAAGGTTATTCCGATGCCGATTATGCAGGATGCGTGATAGATCGAAAGTCAACTTCCGAACTTATCGGCTCCTAGGCAAGAAGTCGATTTCTTGGTTTTCAAAGAAGCAAGATTCGCAGCAACGTCCACTACCGAAGCCGAGTACATGGCTGCAGGAAGTTACTGTGCCCGCATCCTTTGGCTTCGACAACAACTCGGAGATTATGGTATAACTCGTGATGAAGTGCCCATCTACTGCGACTCCACAAGTGCAATCGCCATAACCTCGAACCCGGCTTCTACATACCGTATGCAATCACGTGGATATCCGACACCACTTCATCAGAGACCATGTCGAGAAGAAGGATATTAGGATGGAGAAGATCCATACTGACAAGCAAATGGCAGATATACTGACCAAATCACTAGCTGAGAACAGGTTCAGAGAACTATCAGTTGAGCTAGGTCTACTGGATCCTACTGAGATGCGTCAGTAGATGCCGACTACTGAGAACATCATTGCCCAACAATTGGTAACAATTGGGATCATCATAAGAAATCAGTACGACAGGTCAGATAACTAAGTACAGTGACTCAGTTGGGAAAGTCACACTGCATACGCTAGAAGGGGGAACATAGTCATCAGCATGACAACCATTCTCCTTATACAGATCGGTAACCAGCTGATAAGTTCAGCTGAAGAAGATCGGTAACCAGCTGATAAGTTCAGCTGAAGAGGTTTGCGTAATATCGTGTACTTAAATTCTTTTGAAGCATGCTCGCATTTAATGCATCACTCGCTCACACTCAGTAGTTAATGTGCATTCATTTCCCGCCATTAATAGTTTTAAGGAAAGGTCAGTAGGAAACCTTTTCATTTACATAAACTGAGTAATTAATGCTGTATGTCGCGCATTTAATGCATGTCTTCTCACTTACCTTTATTACGTAGATCTGTGTTTTAGGCGGCTTTTGTAATCATCCTCTTTTAACATTAAATCTTAGCCGTTCATAGTTTTTGGAAGATTAAAACTCGCCGTTGGATTGAAACTTGCAATCAAGCCAATATACATAAAATCTTTCAACTTCTATCTTTTTCCTCACTTTTCGCCATTATCAAACCTAAGAGCTTTTATCGCAAATCGGTTTCATCTCAAACTTCTTACAACCGCTTTGCTCGTGCATCTCTCAAGCTCTCATACTCGGTAATATATTCAAATCTGCTAACAACTACTGACTTACTCTATTTTCAAGTGCTAACATATGGTTTGCAGATTTCTATGGCGATCGTATAGACTCCTGAACCAATAGTGGAGATCATGGCCATCCGAATCCAGTTTGAACCAACAATGGCTTTCCGCCAGGTGAACATTCCGTATCTGGAGCCAATGTTCGATGCTCTGGAGAGGTCTGGGTTGGAGACCCTCGTGACCAAGCATCCGCGTGCCCATCTGCCAAGGCAAGTGGCAGAAGCGTATTTCAACTGGAACTCAGTGGCTGCCGGAGGAGAAGAAGCTTCTTTCTCATACATGAGAGAAACAACTCCGAATAAGTGGAAGCCGGCTCAGCACACCTTCAACATCCGCGAGGCTCTAGTCCTCGCGTTTCAGCTTCCTAATTCTGGTATCTCACCTATCGGATATAAGGCGAGGGAGATCAATGCCTATGTGCAAAAATTCTGTGGACGCAGTGATCTGACGTTCAAGACAGCTCTCCCGAGGAATCTTTTGCTACCTCGATAGCAGGTTTAGCGTATGTGGTCTCGCACATACCGACAAGCTCACTGGATCGTATGATCAACTGTCCAAGCCAAGGATTCAGCTGATGATGGCTATTGATGACGGAGTAGAAGTGAATTGGGCAGACTATTACACGACTCAGATGAAAGCCCAGGCCCAGAAATTCACTACTCAACCCACTGGTGAGAGGAAGTTGGCCAGTACGGGTAAGCTTCTATTCGGGACTAAGATGTCTATCCTAATAGAGAGTGTTGTACAGAGGAACTAAGCTTTTGAAGACTCAAAGCTGTACAACACCAAGCTGATAAAATTTAAGACCAAAGAAGCGATGGAGAAGTCAATTGGCAAAGGGCCACCTGAGCAGAAGAGAGCTGCTTCTGCCCTGCCATCTCCCGCTGATGTGCCCAAGAGGAGGAGGCTTACAAAACCACGACCAGCTGAGGTCACTGTGGCTCAGCCGATAACTGTCATAGAATAGGCTCCTCCTCCACCTCAAGATGAGCAAATCTTAGACTCCGACACAGGGATGGAAGGAGCCACCCTCAAGGATAAAGCTCAAGTCATCGCCTCGATGACACTCACCGACATTCGAGAGCCAATCAAGAGACCGAATGGACAACAACTCATACCACTCGTCTGCGTGCTATAGCCGAGATTTACGATCGATTCCGTAGATAGCCGAGCATGAAGACTTGGTTGACATTGCCATCGTGGCAAGAGTTCGATGCTACCGAGGTTTTTAAACCGGGGATATTCCGATAGACTTTGCAAAGACTCGCCGCCCATCAATCTACTAACGAGAGGAGCAAGATTTACAGGCAGAGATCGGTTTCGGGGAGCCACCGATTTGGCGTCCTTCGAGGATCTTCGAGCTGCTATGCTCTATCTTCTAAGCCTCGCGTACCACGCCTCCCGCCGATAATGCTCCGCCTCCATCTCCTCCTCGCCGATGAGGATGATGACCAAGAACAAGATCGAGATGGAAGGCAACCCCAAGGATGCAGAGTTGGGAGGCTCGCCGAGGGACCAACCCATGAGAAGAGCCAATCACCACCCCCGGTACATCGGGTGAGGCTCGGGGCGCTCCGGAGTACAATGGGAGCAGCTCCTCGTGTTTTCCGATCAAAGGCTCTAACAAGCTCTTACCAGATTCAACCCATTGGTTCCGTGTCCTCCAAATCAGTGAATAAGGTAATCAGACGCCAAGGTGCTAAAAACAGACTTCTCGCCAAAGATGTCCATATCAAATGGGAGAAGTATACGAAGGCGCAGACTGATAGCCTGAATAAGCTAGCCGCTGGCATCTCCACTCCTCAAGAGGCTCCTCCGCAGCCTGACTTTAAGGAGATGATCAAGCAGGCTTTGATAGCTCAGAAAGCAGATCTATCTGCACAGAGTCAGTTGCTGCTCCAAGCTCAACACAAAACATTTACTGAGCAGCTGACTCATGCTCTCACAACAGTCCAAGCTCAAATGGAAGAGCGAAACAAGTTGGCTACAAGCAGCCTCCAGACTGCTATTAAGCAACAGTCGCGGCTTTGAAAGAGATTCGTAAGGAGATGAAGGAATCTAATGATCTAGCCCCTTTGCCAAACTCCGCCAGAGTCACTGCTCATCTCAATCGATCTAGGGCGGATCAAGAGAAGGACTCGGGAGAAATATCGCGACTTGGTTAAGGACTTCGACTCTACGCTTACTCGGATCAAGGACTCGAGATACAAACTTGAGAAAGAAGTCACAGCTATCCGTACCAACCTCGATAAGGCTGCTGATGCCAAAAAGGGGGAAGGTATAATAAAAGATGAACCTAAAACGGATACAGCTGATGTACAGATTATCATAGAAAGGGTTCAGGAGGAGAGACCCTCCACAGCTGAAGAACCCGCACAGACTCAGGGGGAAAGGGCTCAGGAGGAAGGACCCTCTACAACTCAGGATAAGAACTCTTCTGAGGTCCTTCTCCTAGAATTCCCACTTCAGCCAACCCCCATCTCCTCTTCTGCTGCTCACATTGAAGAAGTAGCAAATTTTATTGAGCAAGAGACAGAAGAAGAAGAGCCTGAGCCTGAACAATTGCCACCGCAGAGGCCGGGGAAGGAGATTGCAACTGAATCTACTCTTCCTTCTTCCCCGGTCCATAAGTTCAAATCAAAAGCGGAGCAAGAAGCTTATGACCTCAAAATTGCCCAACAGCTGCAGGATGAGCTCGACCATGAGCGTCAGCTTGAAGAGGCAGCAGAAGCAGCAAAGAAGCCTAAGGGCAAAGCTGTTAAGGGCAAAGGCAAGAAAAAGGTCGGGTCGGTCGAAGAGCAGAAGAAGAAAGCCCAAGAAGATTTTGCTAAGGCTCTTCCGACTGAGATCCAAGCTACTGCTCAGAGTATTCCCACTTCTACTCTAACACCTGAACAGATAGCAGAAGATCAAGCGACCTGGGAGGCGACGCTGCAAGGGAGACAAGAGAGCGCCCGCACTCCGCAAAAAAGAAAAGGATAGCCGACTTGGCAAAAATGCGTAGCTTATCTCTCAAGCCGCACTGATCCGAAGAGGCAGATCCCAAGAAAATCCAAGTTCATCGGGGGCCCATATGTTAAGAATATTCCTATCCCGCATGTGGATAAATGGGTGCCGGCCGATATGAACGTCCATTGGGAAAGGCCGAAAGAGGATTTTATTAAAGGCTATTTTGTATGGCGCATTTATCCTCTCGACCGTCCAAGTGATCGCTTATTCGACGAACTTATCTCGAGATTTGATATCTCATTCGAGATCGGGCCGAGACAGATTATGGAAGAACAGAATATTCCCTTCGCGCCCCTGACTTTCCGACGTATTCCACCGCCAATAACTCGCTAGTGGATCGCGTGCACGAAGGATATTGAGAGAGAGATAGAGGAAGCCGCTTTCCATCCGGGTTTGTCGCCCGACAATCCTCTTGACAACGAAGAAATCCGGGAGATCGGGATCGAGTTTACAAGTATTATTACCCGGATCCTCCCGTTGAGAAGTCTCGCCGATTTCAAGAAAAAGACTCAATGCTTCAAGCGTCGCGAAGTGATTTCTCTTCTTTTTGATTTCTCGTTGTAATAGCCGTAGGAGCTTGTACTTCATTGATTATATATATACGGTTCCTATTGCTTGTCGACAATTACTCATTGTCTTTCACCTCTTTGCATCGAGTTTTTCACGACCGATCACTAAGTGATCCGACACACACTCACGTACGGTCTCCGATTTTGCCTATCTCCCACCTACCGAAGTATTGAAATTACTTTATCTTTATTTTTCCTCGAATGTTGTAAGGGGGGGAAATTGTTGTCATAGGATAGCATCTTTTATGGACTTAAGAAGTTTAAGAGGTAGAGGTAGAGGTTTTGGCATCATCAATTAGGGGGAAATTGTTGGATATGAGTCAAGAGATGATACTCACTGTTGTTCGGTTAAAAGAAAATTGGGGGAAATCATAGTAGTACTATGGAATTGAAGATCCCAAAACCTAGCCGATATCGCAGATTAGTGTGTCGTTAGGATTAGCCGATGTATAGGTTAGACTTGATATATTTATTAATATTTTTTTGTCTAAGTCCCGTACGGGGTAGTTGTTGAACTAATCTTCCGTCGAAGATACTTTTCGTAACCCCACGTCATCGTGTAATCGCTTGTGTTCTTCGTCGCCACCGATCTTTCACTCGGTCGAAGACAACGCATCATCCGACAAATCATCGCAGAAGACTACTCCCACCGATAGTCATCGCGTAAGAACGAAACAAGCACGCACCTTCCACAGTCGCCACCGACCTACTCGGTAGATGCCCCGTCGCCCTACTCAGCGAAGAAGACAGACTTTTTAGTCTACCGTATCCTACTGAAAGCGACCCAGCCTATTCAAGTCTTTTCGAAAAGTTCAGCAAAAGACATACGAGGCTGTTGAACGGTCAACTTTGACAATTCTCACCAACTACAAACCTCGACCAATGAGAAGCGGACAACGCTTACCAACTCTACACAGTAAAGCTGCTCTCATGAACAAGTGCATTAACCGCCCCGCCGCAACAAGTTCGAATTAATGGTCATTTTCCTTGGAAGCTTGTGACACGTGGCATCGTCGTCTCCAACGGACATATGCCATAACTCACAACTATAAATAGAGAAGTTTTTGAAGCTCCGAAAAGAAGAACGACGGAATTTCAAAAGGGACAAACTCAAGTTCATAAACGCTCTAGAACACTCAAAGATCATCCAGAGGAAAACTTACATACTTAGAAGATTTCTTAGTTTTTCTCTCTAGAGTTCTTACATCCCTTACTTCTCTAGCACTAAGCTCATTGTCATATTTATAGCTTAGATTCGAAGGAGTTCACATTTAGTGAATTGTTCTTATTGTAAGAACTCCTTCTCGCTTGGAGAAAATTCCCTTCCCCTTCAAACTTGGTTTGGATTGTAAAGTCGCTAAGGACTATAACTTAGAGGGAACCGTCCAGAGACAAGATCCCCGCCGAGGCTTGCTCAGAATAATCAACAAGTTCTCCTGCCTTGTTCAGGACCGTGGACGTAGGATCTTGGGTATCCGAACCACGTTAAATCGCTTGTGTTCTCTTACTATTTTATTGCATATCATTAAACTGACTTAAAAATCATAAGGTTGCATAAAACGTATTTTATAAAGCGCACAGCCAAAAGATTTTATTTGCTAAAACGTGTTTTCAAAAGAGACTAATTTCGGGCCCCACACTTTCCGCACAACAGTCTCTGACTGATTCTCAATGTACTGACAACAGTCAGTAGGAGAGAGTTCAGCAGCTGACTCACTCTGTCCCGCGATCGAAGGCTTATTTGTCACTGTTCATCAGTTGCAATCATCAGCTCAGCTGACCTTCACTGAGAAAAAGAAACTGAGCTCAGGTGTATTCACCCCCCCTACACCTGACTTATCGTCTCCGGACCAACAATTGGTATCAGAGCAAACGGTGTTCAACTGATCGCCGGTTCTGAAATACTGGCCCTCTCGAACTGATCCTGAAAACCGTTTTTACTGCATAAGCTTCTTTTCAGCATCCTTATACTCTTGCTCTTACAATGTCTGATATGTCAGGTATTAGGATGGTACCGATGTTCTCAATAGAGAATTACACGGTATGGCGTGTACGTATGGAGGCACATCTAACGTCACTCCACGACAGCATGTCAGATGTCCTAGAGTCAGGACGATCATTCGCATGATCGACAGCATAGTATTTGCTGCTGGAGGAGGCGTGGGAGCACAAACTGGTGCTAAGGTTCCCAAAGACAAATCTACCTTCACGCCTGAAGAAAAGAAGTTGCACAACCTTGACCGAGTTGCACGTAATGCCATACTGACTACGCTCAGTGACTCACACCTCGGAAGGGTACAGGATTGCAAAACAGCGAAAGAGCTATGGGACGCCTTGGCTGTACTGAGCCATGGAACCCCTCAGATCAAAGAAAACAAGCTCGAGCTAGAGCTTCAAAAGTTCGACGCCTTTGCAATGGAGCCTACTGAAACCATTGACGAGCTGAGTGTCAGATTTACCAATCAAGGCAATGTCATCAATAGGCTGGGGAGGTCGTTCACCAACAAGGAGATGAACACCAAGATCTTGAGAGCGTTGCCCCGACAGAAGTGGCTTCCATTTGCTACTTATTTACGTCGCTCTGATCTAAATGCTCTAACTCCTGATGTTATATTTTCAGAATTAAAATTGGAGGAATTCGAGCATAGCCTACCCCAAAAGTGGTTAAGCGCTCCAGCTGCACACAGTTCGACCACGCCTTCAAGGCAACAATCAAGAATGCCGAGCCAAGCCTATTTCCTCAAGCAAAGCCGTGGCCACATCGCAGCAAAGTCTTCCGAGACTTCGTGCCCCGACCAGCTAGAACTGATGGCTCTCAAATATCAGAGGGAAAAGGAGAGAGTCAGGAAGCTGAGGAAATACAACCGAGATTCTTCTTCAGGTAAGAAAGACTATCATAAGAAAGAAGAATCTAATCCTTCTACCGAATGCGGAAATCGGAGTCTGCGCGCCGGTCCGTCTAAAGACTCACCGGGTAAGAGCAAGAGAACATCCACCCGCTACAACCGCAAGAAGGAGGGACACTATCGCACGATTGTCCCGAACTCTCACTGCTCAAAGAGCGTAACGGCAGCCGGGAGAAAGAAATTCGCCGAGAGACGGTAGGCCTATATAGCCGGAGAGATATCCGACAACTCAATTGAGGAGGATACATTCATGTATTCTTCTCAAGACGAAGCCGCATTCGTCGCAGCTTGAGGTCGCAGAGGCGCTCTCGATGAGTCGGCCGAATACCGTCTCGATGGCCTGAGAAGAGGCCGAGGTAAATTCTAAACACATTATTACCTCTTCTTCACACAAGCACACAAGACACGTTCTCGGTCACGTATGATCCTCTAGATGTGGTACAAGCCTACGACGATCTCGCTAGAGGAACCGATTCAATGAGTAGAGAGTTCAAGCAGAACCATCCAGGAACTTGAACAGTAAAGGCCGAGAATCGAGACTTTCTTCCGATTTCGTGTCTCTACCGAGTCAATGGATCTAGTTGCGAGACTCAAGGAAGAGATTGAATCTCTTATGACTAAGTCTCGCTTCAAGAAACTCGATCTCGCCCGACCAAGGACAATTCCCGAGAAAGAGACCGAAATAGCCAAGCTCGGCCGAAGCTCACGGACGTGCGGAATGACTACTACTCACTCGAAGGAGTGACGAGGTCCGGAGGGGATTGATAACCGAACAATACTGCGAGCGAAGGAGAAGCTTGAAAGCATGCTTAGAGCACAACGGCCAACCGCCGTGAAAGAAGGCCTTGGCTATACCCACGAAGTTTCTACCTCCAAAAGCTCAAAGAACTCGGGCCGATAGGTTCGTCGAGGAAAGGTGCAAGCCGCCGACACCACACCTCGGGCGAAGAACAAACAGAAAATGATTGCACCTCGCCCGAGTAGCAACAAGCAGCGACCAAAGGTTCCAGCCCCAGAGACACCGCGATCAAATTCGGGGGAAACCAAGAAGGTCGATGGGCGTAACGATGACAAGGAGCCACCGTATGAGCACCGCGGCTCGACGGCTCGTACTACTATGAGCCCGTGGGGTCGGGAGAAGCGCTAAAACTCGGAAGAAGAAAGCACCCGAACCCAAAATCATCTCGCAGAAAGTCGGCATCTCCAAGTCCTGGAGAAGAAAGCCGATAAGGTTCGAAGAAGAAGTCTAGGACTTCTAAGGTCCCGAGACAAATCCGGGTTCCAAAATCACCCACTAACCAAGAAGGACCCAACCGAACCAAAGGGTACCTAAAAATGCCTCCGCTTTTGCAGGTGCATAAGGACCCGTGGATAGTGGACAGTGCCGCTCGAGACACATGACTTACCGTAAGAGCTCGCCGACCAACTACGTATAAGAAGATGGTCCCGCAATTGAATTCGGTGACAACTCCAAAGGCTACACAAGGGGATACAGTAACGCCGAGCATTGGGACCGCCACGCCTAAAGAGTAACATATGTTGAAGGACTTCAACATAATCTCCTTTCGCCGGTCAATTCCGTGATAATCTTAACAGAGTAATCTTTGACGCCGGTTTCGTGGATATTATTGATAAATCTACAGGGAAAACAAGTGTTATCGTGTTCTCGGAGGAAGAACATCTATGTTGCAAACCGGAATACCGTTGTAACCCGAGGCTTGCTTGCTCGCACGTACTAAATCGGTGACAAGTCGAGTCAAGCATGGCACAAGAGACTCAAGCACCCGAACTTCAAGACCATGAACAAGCTAGTCAAGAACTCTAAAGTCGAGGACTCGCCCAACGAATCGTTTATCAAAGACGAAATTGTGAAGCGTGCCCGAAGGGAAAGCAAACAAAGAGGAGCAATCCACCTATTCCGTCACCTTCCACCGATGGAATCCTTCACCGCTTCACATGGACTTATTCGCCGCCTCTCCAAAGGACTATAAGAGGCAAGAAGTATGCCCTCGTCGTCATAGACGACTACTCAAGATATACTTGGGTCATCTTCATCGCCAACAAATCCGATGTTCGACCGAGTTACCTAATCTATCAAGAAACTTAGTGTGGAAAAGAACATCAAGATTAAGAAGATATGTTCGATGCAGAGGAACAGAGTTTCTAAACTCAAGTAGTTAAGACATACTGCGATAAAGAGGGAATTCAAGCACGAGACATCAGCGCGCGCACCCCTCGCCAGAACGGACTTGCCGAACGTAAGAACAGAACACTCAAAGAAGCAAAGAAGAACGCTCCTCGCAGCATTCTAAACTACCCTCAAAGTTTTGGGCCGATGCTACCGACACCGCCCGTTACACTCGTAATCGCTCACTACCGACACAAAGAACACATGAAGACGCCTTACGAACTATGGAAAGGGAGAATTCCTTCTATTTCTCATTTTCATGTTTTCGGCTATCCTTGCTTTATCCACAATAATGGGAAAGATCAGTTGAAGGTCTTTGATAGCAAATCTGATCAAGGAGTATTCTTAGGATACTCTCGAGTCAAGAAAAGCATTCGTAGTCTTTAACTATCGGACTCTTTGCGTGGAGGAAAGCCCTCATGTTGTTTTTGATGAATTTGTTACCGAGAACAGAAAGATACAAAGTCAAATATCAAGATGTCAACAAAGCAAGCTACAGGATCTCTGATCGAATGATAAAGCCGAAAAGATCCAAAGATTGTTGGGATGATGAGTCAGACGATGAACAAACTCAGACTCAGCCAACAAGCAATGTAGCTGACCTAGTTGATTTTATCGAACAGAATCAACAACAGGTAACATCGGCCAATGAGGAAGCCCCTGTGGTAACTGAGACCTCTACTGAGAATATAAACTCAGGGGGAACGATTAATGTTCCTGAGCTAAATGCCCCTGAACCTGGAAACTCAGTAGATCCTAACCTTGTTACTGAATTGCTACACCATGCAACGCACTACCGAAATGCCTAATACACCTACCGATGGCGCAGTAAGTAGTATCAGAAGAAGAAGCCCGACTCAGGTGTTCGTGGCTCGATGCTCATTCTTCGACCTTATCATTGGAGATCCATCAAGCAACTATAAGGACGAGATCAAGATTAAGTCAAGGAGAAAGCTCACTTTACTCTTGTTTTCTCGTCTACGTAAGAACCTCGCCGATAGAGGACGCACTTAAAGATGCCGACCGGGTCATTGCTATGCAAGAAGAGCCGAACCAGCTTCGTCGAAATGAAGTTTGGGGAGCTTGTCGACGCACCTGGACATCAAGCACGTGATTGGAACTAAGTGGGTCTTCAAGAACAAGCGAGATGAAAACAACGTCATCGTCGTAAATAAAGCTCGACTAGTTGCTAAAGGATACAACAAAGTGCAGAGGGAATTGACTTTGAGGAAACGTTCGCTCCAGGGCCGCTAGATTGGAAGCCATTCGTCTTTTCCTAGCTTATGCAACACATCGTGGATTTAAGGTATATCGATGGATGTGAAGTCAGCTTTTCCGAACGGCGCATCGAAAGAAGAAGTCTACGTGGAACAACCGCCCGGCTTTCAGCAGGACATCAGTGTACGGACTTAGGAAAGCTCAGATGGGCTAAAACAAGCACCCGTGGCTTGGTATGATACCCTATCGACTTTCTACTTCGTAAAGGTTTTCGAAGGGGACAGATCGCACCCTATTCAACATAAAGTCGAGATGACTTCCTACTGGTGCAAATCTACGTGGACGACATCATTTTCGGCCGCAAAAACGAAGTCATATGTCGCCAGCTTCGAGAAGATGATGAAGGAGAAATTCGAGATGTCCATGATGGGAGAGATGAATTATTTCCTTGGATTTCAAGTAAAGCAATCACCCGAAGGAATTTTCATCAATCAAGCCAAATACACTCGAGATCTTCTCAAGAGATTCGGCCGCGACTCCAAAGAAGCCGTTTACCAAAATCCCCATGAACACGAACTTTAAAATCGATCTAGACAAAGAGGGAGCTTCTATTAACTCTACCGATTATAGAGCTATTATAGGCTCTTTACTTTATTTAACAAGCCTAGCCGTCCCGACATAACTTATGCCGTAGGTGTATGCGCAAGATTCCAAGCGGATCCCAAGCGAAGTCATTTAGACTCGGCGAAGAAGATTCTCGCGCTATTTAAGAGGAACACCCGATGTCGGGTTATGGTATCCCGCCGATGATAACTTAATACTAACGAAGTTATTCTCGATGCCGATTATGCAGATGCGTGATAGATCGAAAGTCAACTTCCCGAACTTATCGCTTCTAGGCAAAGCAAGCCGATTTCTTGGTTTTCAAAGAAGCAGATTCGCAGCAACGTCCACTACCGAAGCCGAGTACATGGGCCGCAGGAAGTTGCCGTGCCCGCATCCTTTGCTTCGACAACAACTCGAGATTATGGTATAACTCGGGATGAAGTGCCCATCTACCGCGACTCCACAAGTGCAATCGCCATAACCCGTAACCCGCTTCTACATACCGTATGCAATCACGTGGATATCCGACACCACTTCATCGTAGACCATGTCGAGAAGAAGGATATTAGGATGGAGAAGATCCATACCGACAAGCAAATGGCGTATATACCGACCAAATCACTAGCCGAGAACAAAGTTCGTAGAACTATCGCTGAGCTAGGTCTACCGGATCCTACCGAGATGCGCGGCAGATGCCGACTACCGAGAACATCATTGCCTCAACAATTGGTAACAATTGGGATCATCATAAGAAATCGCACGACGGGTCGGATAACTAAGTACAAGCACTCGCTTGGGAAAGTCACACTGTACACAGCAAGGGGGAACATAGTCATCAGCATGACAACCATTCTCCTTATACAGATCGGTAACTAGCTGATAAGTTCAGCTGAAGAAGATCGGTAACCAGCTGATAAGTTCAGCTGAAGAAGATCGGTAACCAGCTGATAAGTTCAGCTGAAGAGGTTTGCGTAATATCGTGTACTTAAATTCTTTTGAAGCATGCTCGCATTTAATGCATCACTCGCTCACACTCAGTAGTTAATGTGCATTCATTTCCCGCCATTAATAGTTTTAAGGAAAGGTCAGTAGGAAACCTTTTCATTTACATAAACTGAGTAATTAATGCTATATGTCGCGCATTTAATGCATGTCTTCTCACTTACCTTTATTACGTAGATCTGTGTTTTAGGCGGCTTTTGTAATCATCCTCTTTTAACATTAAATCTTAGCCGTTCATAGTTTTTGGAAGATTAAAACTCAGTCGTTGGATTGAAACTTGCAATCAAGCCAATATACATAAAATCTTTCAACTTCTATCTTTTTCCTCACTTTTCGCCATTATCAAACCTAAGAGCTTTTATCGCAAATCAGTTTTCATCTCAAACTTCTTACAACTGCTTTGCCTGTGCATCTCTCAAGCTCTCATACTCGGTAATATATTCAAATCTGCTAACAACTACTGACTTACTCTATTTTCAAGTGCTAACATATGGTTTGCAGATTTCTATGGCGATCGTATAGACTCCTGAACCAATAGTGGAGATCTTGGCCATCCGAATCCAGTTTGAACCAACAATGGCTTTCCGCCAGGTGAACATTCCGTATCTGGAGCCAATGTTCGATGCTCGAGAGGTCCGGGTTGGAGACCCTCGTGACCAAGCATCCGCGTGCCCATCTGCCAAGGCAAGTGGCAGAAGCGTATTTCAACTGGAACTCAGTGGCTGCCGGAGGAGAAGAAGCTTCTTTCTCATACATGAGAGAAACAACTCCGAATAAGTGGAAGCCGGCTCAGCACACCTTCAACATCCGCGAGGCTCTAGTCCTCGCGTTTCAGCCTTCCTATATCGGTATCTCACCTATCGGATATAAGGCGAGGGAGATCAATGCCTATGTGCAAAAATTCTGTGGACGCAGTGATCTGACGTTCAAGACAGCTCTCCCGAGGAATCTTTTGCTACCTCAGTACAGAGGTTTAGCGTATGTGGTCTCGCACATACTGACAAGCTCACTGGATCGTATGATCAACTCGTCCAAGCCAAGGATTCACTGATGATGGCTATTGATGACTGGAGTAGAAGTGAATTGGGCGTACTATTACACGACTCGATGAAAGCCCGTGCCCGTAAATTCACTACTCAACCCACTGGTGAGAGGAAGTTGGCCAGTACGGGTAAGCTTCTATTCGGGACTAAGATGTCTATCCTAATAGAGAGTGTTGTACAGAGGAACTAAGCTTTTGAAGACTCAAAGCTGTACAACACCAAGCTGATAAAATTTAAGACCAAAGAAGCGATGGAGAAGTCAATCGGGCAAAGGGCCACCCGAGCGTAAGAGAGCCGCTCGCCCCCGCCATCTCCCGCTGATGTGCCCAAGAGGAGGAGGCTTACAAAACCACGACCAGCTGAGGTCACTGTGGCTCAGCCGATAACTGTCATAGAATAGGCTCCTCCTCCACCTCAAGATGAGCAAATCTTAGACTCCGACACAGGGATGGAAGGAGCCACCCTCAAGGATAAAGCTCAAGTCATCAGCTCCGATGACACTCAGCCGGACATTCGAGAGCCAACTGAAGAGACTGAATGGACAACAACTCATACCACTCGTCTGCGTGCTATAGCTGAGATTTACGATCAGATTCCAGAGATAGCTGAGCATGAAGACTTGGTTGACATTGCCATCAGGGCAAGAGTTCAGATGCTACTGAGGTTTTTAAACTGGGATATTCTGATAGACTTTGCAAAGACTCGGCCGCCCATCAATCTACTAACGGAGGAGCAAGATTTACAGCAGAGATCGGTTTCGGGGAGCCACCTGATTTGGCGTCCTTCGAGGATCTTCGAGCCGCTATGCTCTATCTTCTAAGCCTCGCGTACCACGCCTCCTCGCCGATAATGCTCCGCCTCCATCTCCTCCTCGCCGATGAGGATGATGACCAAGAACAAGATCGTGAGATGGAAGGCAACCCCAAGGATGCAGAGTTGGGAGGCTCGCCGAGGGACCAACCCATGAGAAGAGCCAATCACCACCCCCCGGTATATCGGTGAGGCTCGTGGCGCTCCGGGTACGCTCGGGAGCAGCTCCTCGTGTTTTCCCGATCAAAAGCTCTGAACAAGCTCTTACCGCATTCAACCCATTGGTTCCGTGTCCTCCAAATCGCCGAATAAGGTAATCGACGCCAAGGTGCTAAAAAAGGACTTCTCGCCAAAGATGTCCATATCAAATGGGAGAAGTATACGGAGGCGCGCATCGATAGCTCGAATAAGCTAGCCGGGCATCTCCACTCCTCAAGAGGCTCCTCCGCAGCCCGACTTTAAGGAGATGATCAAGCAGTGCTTTGATAGCTCGTAAAGCGTATCTATCCGCACGAGTCGCTTCGCTCCAAGCTCAACACAAAACATTTACCGAGCAAACCGACTCATGCTCTCACAACACCCAAGCTCAAATGGAAGAGCGAAACAAGTTGGCTACAAGCAGCCTCCGCATCGCTATTAAGCAACAGTCGCGGCCTTGAAGGAGATTCGTAAGGAGATGAAGGAATCTAATGATCTAGCCCCGCCGAAACTCCGCCAGAGTCACCGCTCATCTCAATCGATCTAGGGCGGATCAAGAGAAGGACTCGGGAGAAATACCGTGGACTTGGTTAAGGACTTCGACTCTACAGCTTACTCGATCAAGGACTCGCATACAAACTTGAGAAAGAAGTCACAGCCTATCCGTACCAACCTCGATAAGGTCCGCCGATGCCAAAAAGGGGGAAGGTATAATAAAAGATGAACCTAAAACGGATACAAATGATGTACGTATTATCATAGAAAGGGTTCAGGAGGAGAGACCCTCCACAACTGAAGAACCCGCACAGACTCAGGGGGAAAGGGCTCAGGAGGAAGGACCCTCTACAACTCAGGATAAGAACTCTTCCGAGGTCCTTCTCCTAGAATTCCCACTTCACCCAACCCCCCATCTCCTCTTCTCGCTCGCTCACATTGAAGAAGTAGCAAATTTTATTGAGCAGAGACAAGAAGAAGAGCTCGAGCCTGAACAATTGCCACCGCAGAGGCCGGGGAAGGAGATTGCAACTGAATCTACTCTTCCTTCTTCCCCGGTCCATAAGTTCAAATCAAAAGCGGAGCAAGAAGCTTATGACCTCAAAATTGCCCAACAGCTGCAGGATGAGCTCGACCATGAGCGTCAGCTTGAAGAGGCAGCAGGCAAAGAAAGAAGCCTAAGGGCAAAGCCGTTAGGGCAAAGGCAAGAAAAAGGTCGGGCCTGGCCGAAGAGCGTAAGAAGAAAGCCCAAGAAGATTTTGCTAAGGCTCTTCCGACTGAGATCCAAGCTACTGCTCAGAGTATTCCCACTTCTACTCTAACACCTGAACAGATAGCAGAAGATCAAGCGACCTGGGAGGCGACGCTGCAAGGAGACAGTAGAGCAGCCGCACTCCGCAAAAAGAAAAGGATAGCTGACTTGGCAAAAATGCGTAGCTTATCTCTCAAGCCAGCAGCTGATCTGAAGAGGCAGATCCCAAGAAAATCCAAGTTCATCAGGGGCCCATATGTTAAGAATATTCCTATCCCGCATGTGGATAAATGGGTGCCGGCTGATATGAACGTCCATTGGGAAAGGCTGAAAGAGGATTTTATTAAAGGCTATTTTGTATGGCGCATTTATCCTCTCGACTGTCCAGCTGATCAGTTATTCGACGAACTTATCTCGAGATTTGATATCTCATTCAGAGATCGGCTGAGACAGATTATGGAAGAACAGAATATTCCCCTTCGTGCCCCGAGCCTTTCCCGACGTATTCCACCGCCAATAACCGCTAGTGGATCGCCGTGCACGAAGGATATTGAGAGAGAGATAGAGGAAGCCGCTTTCCATCTGGGTTTGCTGCCTGACAATCCTCTTGACAACGAAGAAATCCAGGAGATCAGGATCAGAGTTTACAAGTATTATTACCTGGATCCTCCTGTTGAGAAGTCTCGCCGATTTCAAGAAAAAGACTCAATGCTTCAAGCGTCGCAGCGATGATTTCTCCTCTTTTTGATTTCTCGTTGTAATAGCCGTAGGAGCTTGTACTTCATTGATTATATATATATACGCCTCTATTGCTTGTCGACAATTACTCATTGTCTTTCACTCTTTGCATCGAAGTTTTCACGACCGATCACTAAGTGATCCGACACACACTCACGTACGCTTCTCCGATTTTGCCTATCTCCCACCTACCAAGTATTGAAATTACTTTATCTTTATTTTTCCTCGAATGTTGTAAGGGGGAAATTGTTGTCGTAGGATAGCATCTTTTATGGACTTAAGAAGTTTAAGAGGTAGAGGTAGAGGTTTTGGCATCATCAATTAGGGGGGAAATTGTTGGATATGAGTCGGAGGATGATACTCACCGTTGTTCGGTTAAAAGAAAATTGGGGGAAATCATAGTAGTACTATGGAATTGAAGATCCCAAAACCTAGCCGATATCGTAGATTAGTGTGTCGTTAGGATTAGCCGATGTATAGGTTAGACTTGATATATTTATTAATATTTTTTTGTCTAAGTCCCGTACGGGGTAGTTGTTGAACCGATCTTCCGTCGAAGATACTTTTCGTAACCCCACGTCATCGTGTAATCGCTTGTGTTCTTCGCCAAGACTGATCTTTCACTCGGGCCGAAGACAACGCATCACCGACAAATCATCGCAGAAGACTACTCCCACCTGATAGTCATCGCGTAAGAACAAACAAGCACGCACCTTCACAGCCGCCACCGACCTACTCAAGCAGATGCCCCGTCGCCCTACTCACCGAAGAAGACAGACTTTTTAGTCCATCGTATCCTACTGAAAGCGACCCACCTATTCAAGTCTTTTCGAAAAGTTCAAAGAAAAGACATACGAGGCCGTTGAACGGTCAACTCGACAATTCTCACCAACTACAAACCTCGACCAATGAGAAGCGGACAACGCTTACCTACTCTACACAAGAAAGCCGCTCTCATGAACAGTGCATTAACCGCCCCCGCCGCAACAAGTTCGAATTAATGGCCGTTTTCCTTGGAAGCTTGTGACACGTGGCATCGTCGTCTCCAACGGACATATGCCATAACTCACAACTATAAATAGAGAAGTTTTTGAAGCTCCGAAAAGAAGAACGATGGAATTTCAAAAGGGACAAACTCAAGTTCATAAACGCTCTAGAACACTCAAAGATCATCCAGAGGAAAACTTGCATACTTAGAAGATTTCTTAGTTTTTCTCTCTAGAGTTCTTACATCCCTTACTTCTCTAGACTAAGCTTATTGTCATATTTATAGCTTAGATTCGAAGGAGTTCACATTTAGTGAATTGTTCTTATTGTAAGAACTCCTTCTCGCCTGGAGAAAATTCCGTTCCCTTTCGTACTTAGGTTTGGATTGTAAAGTCGCTAAGGACTATAACTTAGAGGGAACCGTCCAAAGGCACGTATCCCCGCCGAGGCTTGCTCGTAATAATCAACAAGTTCTCCCCGCCTTGTTCGGGACCGTGGACGTAGGATCTTGGGTATCCGAACCACGTTAAATCACTTGTGTTCTCTTACTGTTTTATTGCATAGCATTAAACTGACTTAAAAATCATAAGCTTGCATAAAACGTATTTTATAAAGCGCACAGCCAAAAGATTTTATTTGCTAAAACGTGTTTTCAAAAGAGACGAATTCCGGGCCCCACACTTTCCGCACAACAGTCTCCGACTGATTCTCAAAGTACCGACAACGGCGCAGGAGAGAGAGTTCGTAGCCGACTCACTCGTCCCGCGATCGAAGGCTTATTTGGCACCGTTCATCGCTGCAATCATCGCCTCACCCGACCTTCACTGAGAAAAAGAAACTGAGCTCAGGTGTATTCACCCCCCCCCCTCTACACCTGACTTATCGTCTCCGGACCAACAGGTTACTATTTCTTATTTTCTTTACTGTGTCGAGTCTTACTCTTTGAGTTTTCTGTAAGTTTATGCATGGTAGAAGGTCACAAAATCCAGAACTTGCGCCTTTTATTGATAACATATACAGAGTGGGGACTCGCATTGCGAGGAGAGAACATGAAGACTAAATTGTAATGGAGCGTATTGAGAACAATCCTGAACCAGAGAGGTTGCAGGGAGACTACACAAGGCCGATACTTAGAGCCAATACCACCTGCATTGTCCTAGAAGAGACCGCAAGGAATTATCATCTGAAGCCTATCTACTACCATATGCTACCATCTTTCTACGGGCTAGCAACTGAAGATCCTCTTGCTCATATGAGGGAGTTCTATGCTACACTGGGGACTCTTCCTCTCAGTGGGCTCACTACTGATCAATTGGGAAGACGATTGTTTCCCTACACTCTGAAGGATAAGGCCAAGACTTGGCTGAACACACTACCTGCTAACTCTTTGCTAACAATGGAGGACGTGTTCAAAGCATTCACTGAGCGATACTACTCCTAAAGCAAGAGCCACGAGTTGAGGCAGCAGATTGCTACTTTCTCCCAGTTTGACAATGAGACATACCATGAAGCTTGGGATAGATTCAAGGGACTCCTCATCCAATGTCCACATCATAATTACCAGGTCGCGATGTTGAATGAGTTCTTCTACAATGGTTTGCTCTTGCCGTGTCAGATTATGGTTGACAACATGGCTCCCGGAGGCATTCTTGCACTGACCCCAAGTGCATTGCATGAGCTTTTTGAGACATTGAAGGCTCGTTCCATACAAAGAAGTCAGAGTGTTAGACGTGGATCGCAGGATGTGCGGGCTGCGCATGCAGATAACACTATCAAGGAGCTTCAACTACTTAGACAAGAAATCAAAGCCCTCAAGCAGGTACAAGTGCAAGCCCCAAAGCTTGGCGAGGTCTGTACCATTTGTGATGATCCACAACACTCAACTGTCCAATGTCAGTTTAACATCATCCATAGCCAATTTGAAGAGGAACAAGCTAATTGGGGACAAAGCATAGGACATCCGGAATGGGAGGACCAAAAGCAATATCAGATGCCGCAACAAAATTTTGTCCATAAGCAGCAAGGGTACAATCCCAACTATAAGATTTACCAGAATTATGGAGGAAAGAATAGCAATCAGCAGCAGCACTTTGGATGCACATCATCTTCTCGCCCTCAGCCAAAGATTGAGGAACTTGAACATAATTCCATTGCCATCTTGCAAGACACCTTAAACTCCATTATGAAGAGTTCTAGGGAGCAAATGGAGACACTTACCACTTCTGTCAAAAATGTGGAAGCAACTTCCAAAAATTTGGGGACTCAACTTGGCCAGCTAGCACGGGAAGTCACTCTACTTAAAATGCAACAAGGGGAACTACCTGGACAAACACAGCAAGCAAAGGCTATCCACATATTGAGGAATGGCAAGGAGATTGAAAAGCCAAATTACATTCCTGAAGAAGCACCCCTTGAGGAAAACATCAAGCTGGATGGCGTAGTCGAAGAGGATGTGGAAGCTTTGACTGAACAAGATAAAGGGAAAGAGAGGGATCTTGTAGAAAAACCCACTTTACACAAGGCTAGTAACCCATACAAGCCTCCCCCACCATTTCCCGGGAGTTTGAAAGGAAGCAAGCAAGATAAGAAATTCTCTACCCTTTTTAATATGCTTTCTAAGGTTAACATCAATCTTCCCCTTATAGACTTTATCAAGAGTATTCCAAGGCAATCCAAGTTCTTCAAGGAGCTCATCACCAACAAAAAGGATTATGAACATAGTACAAATCTTCCTACACTTGAATCAGGGGGTGTTCTATTTGATATATCGGCTCTACCGCCAAAGTTAACAGATCCTGGAAGATTCGACATTACTATCTCTATGGGCAAGGATAGAGTTACACGAGCAATGCTAGATCTTGGAGCTGGTATCAACCTCATGCCCTACTCTGTCTACAAAACGTTGGGAGTTAACAATTTGAAGTCTACACCTATGAGGCTTCAATTTGCTGATAACTCTGTGAAGACCCAAATGGGGATAGTTGAAGATTTGTTGGTAAAGGTAGACAGTTTTATTATTCCTGTTGACTTTATTGTTCTTGATGCAGATGATACTTCTCGGGGGCTAAATGACCAACTTATCCTCCTAGGGAGGCCATTTATGGCAACCACTAGGACTTGTGTTGATGTACCATCACGAACTATGAGGATGGAAGTCTTGGGGGAGGTTACAGAATTCAAAGCACTAGCTCCAACCATATTGGGAACTAATGCCTCAACATCCGAAGTTAACTTTGTGCAGCCTGCATATGATGTAGTGACAGATTCTGATGGTACAGAGGGATTAGAAATACACACATTATTCGATGAGGAGTCAACTGATGTTGGTGTTCCGAACTTGGATGAATGTGTTGAAGATCAAACAGACATGTTCTCGAAGAAAACCATCTATGTCAGACGCACTAAAGCTATTTGTGGGAAGAGCACGCTGGGTAAAACAATCAGGGAAGAGTCGTTTACCCAATTTTCTTTCTTTCACTCTATTTTCGTGCTAGGGACTAGCTCGTAGATAGGTTTGGGGAGAATGTAGAATCTTGAACTCTACTGATTTGGTCTGTATAACTATGATTCTCATGATTCTCCATGATATTTGAACTACTATGACATATGTTATTTGATGTTTATGCATTTCTTGCCTTACAATTTTTCTTTGCTGAAGCATTGTTGAATTGAATTTGAGCATGATAAAATTTTCTAACATGTAGGATGTAAGAGTATGGTAGTCCAAAGCCTTTGTGAGAATTTGAGTCTGTTGTGAATTGACGAAATCCTATGTCGGTCTTAATTTCTTTCATGTGTGATACTCGCTTTAGGGAGAACATTTAGAACTTGCTTTGAGTCTGTTTTAAGTTTATTGAACACTTTTCATATACGACATTGATATGATCTTAGGCACTATCTCGTTCTTTAGCCAGAGCCAAATATGATTCCTACCTTGAACATCAACCTAGTAAGCCCCTTTGAGCTTAATGTATCCTTTTTATTCATGTACCCAATTAAATTGCATAGCCTATCTAGCCTTAACCGAGGATCTAGTAGAGTCATTAGTGTTGTGGAAGGAAATGGAGGCTTGTGAGGGTTTGGTGATCAAGGGGACAAATATCTGCTAAAAAGTGAGATTGGTGTGAATTGATTTTGATTATACGCACTTGGTACCGAACTTGATGACACCGTGTTATACTAAAATCTTTATCTAATTATTGGTAGAGAGTTGGCAGGTAAACAATTGGATAAAATATGGGAGACTTGTGCATGTACTCCTAACTTTGATTGAAAGGAGTTTATTGATGACATATGTATAGTTGGGAGATGATAAAAATTTTAAAAAAAAGGTGAAAAAAAAAAAACAAGAGAATGAAAATGAGTTCATTTTGGAAAAAAAGTGACAACTTGGGGAGTCTTGATTTGTTTGATTATGAGTGATTCAAAGGTGGTTGATTTTAGAGGTTTATTTTGATATATCATCATTTAGTTGCTCTACTAGATCCCTTGATTGTTCGTATATTATGAGTCACTTTTCCTATATCTTCCCTACCTTTTATTACACGCCTTAGCCCCATTACAACCAAAACAAGACCTTCGAGATCTTTGCCATGAATTGTGTTCATTATGAGTAGAATTAGACAATATGCAAGCTTATGAAGATGCTCTCCTAGGGTCGAGTTTGGAGTGATGATTTTACCCTTATACACTCGAGTGTTCGAAGTGATACAAATTTCTAGAGATGGACTACACTACTTCTATGTTCTATTTTGTTTTGAAGGTGGCATCAAACTTGAATGATTTTCATGTGCTAATAATGTGTTCTTCAGAAAAAAAACTAAATAAGGCTCGAATTCCTATGCTCATCATTCGGATATTTGGTTATAGTCTTTCTTTTATCTTGTTTATTTGCTTGAGGACAAGCAAAGGCTTAGGTTTGGGGGGATTTTATGAGTGGTTTTTATACCATCTCATCGTATTCTTTTTAATCTTATTACATAATTTTGTCATATATTTTTAGCTTTTGTTTTGCTTGGAATCGTATACTTTCGATGGTTTTTGGTTTTGTAGGTTTCTCGTGCGTTTTGAGCATATTTGGTGGCATTTGGCACCAAAATGAAAGAAATCATCACCATTGATGCATTGTTGGCAAATATGGAGTTGTTTGGATGAATAATGAAGAGGATTTGAAGCCGGATGTTGAAGAAATCGTGGTTTCGAGATCGCTTTAAGAAGGCAGTTGGAGAATCAAGTGGAAGACGGATCTAACGATCCTAGAATCCGATCTCCACCGTTCACATCGTAGTTCTGTGTGTTAGGAACATTGTGGCAAATTTTCGTGACGATCCAACAGTTATCGAAGGAGATATCGCATTTTTCCCAAAATTGGTCAGTTCAGAAAATTGTAGACCTAAACAGTTTTTTTCGGCCCGAAACCTATATAAACCCTTTCGGACTTCTTTCCTTCGGACCACACACCATATTTTCGACTTCTTCCATCCTCCAAGGCAGAGAAACACCCAAGGCATCCCTCCGTTGAAGATTCAAGACAAAGATTGAAGACCACAACCTGAGAACCAAGCGCGAGGATGAATCCGCTGTAGTCCAGGTTGTATTATTCCTTCTCGCCTTTGTTTAGTGGTTTTTGATACTTGAATTCTATGGATTATTTTTGCATCTTTTGTGATTATTTTCCTACGAATATGAGTGGTTAAATCCCCTTGTGTGGGGGTTTAGCAGGATCTATGTTTTTGATGAATTGATTCAGACCCTAGTTTTTCAATGAATGAATTGTTTTGTTTCTTAATTGTTGAGCCTGCTTTTGATTTCTCTATGATTTTTTAATGTGACTGGCCATCATCTTAGATAATTGTAGAGAATATAGGTAATAGATAATACGGCGCATCATACCCGGTTATTTATTTAGACCTGCAATTAAGTGTCTAGATTGTCACCATTGGTTTGGGATAGTTTAGATGGTTCCTTAAATCCTCGAGCATGATACGATCCTTAGTTCATGATATGATCACTTGATTGACCCTTAGGATTATAAATTAGAGATCTTCCGCCATCATACGGAATCCCTAGAGCCTTAGTGGATTAACCAACAAAATAAATTCATATATGCTAGCTAGAGAATGGGAATGAATCCATCATCTTAGGCATAGTGATTGTCAAACGTCCGCACTCTTCATCAAATCTTGAAACCAAAGTCATTAACCCACTTTGCTTTGTTTTACATTCATTTATTTTCTTGCTATTTTAATTATGTACTTTAGAATAAACCAAACCCAGTTTAGGACCAAGTAGATAGTTAAATAATTAGAGTAATTAGAACCCAGCTTGAGTCCTTGTGAGATCGACTCCTCGGGAGTTGCTAAATTAGGTACTATACCGATTCGTGCACTTGCGAGAATTATAATTTGTTCTTCAAGGATCCAAAAGTCAGAAGAAGAAGAAGAAGAAAGCCGTACAGAAGGCAAAGGTCAGCAGTCCACCTACTCGTAAGATCGGGACTCCTAAACCCGAAAAGCCTCGAAGTCAAGATCGACTCGCCCAAAGGGTCAAATAGGTTGACAAAAGTGGAAAGAAACTGTTTGAGACCACCGGGGTCGTAAGACAAATTTGGGGTTTCCAAAACTAACATCTAAGGACCCAAAATCAAAAATAAAGGGTACCTAAATATAATTCTGTTTTGCAGGTGCACAAGGACCCTTGGTATGTCGACAATGGATGGTCAAGACACATGATGTACCAAAAGAACTTGTCAAGAATTATAATACCAAGAACAACCCCGAATCGAGTTTGGAGACAACGCAAAAAGGCTATACCGGAGGCTATGGAACACTCAAAGATTGGAACGACAACAGCTTCCAAGAGTATCATATGTTGAAGGCCTTAAGCATAACCTTCTCTCTGTTAGTCAATTTTGTGATAACTTGAATAGAGTGATTTTTTACGCTGGTTTTTGTGATGTCATTGATAAATCTACAGGAAAACAGTGTTATCAGGTTTGCGCAAAAAGAATATCTATGTAGCTGACTGGAACTCAACTGAACCTGAAGCTTGTTTGTCGGCGAAGAATGACAATAGAATGGGATGGCTCTGGCACAGAAGACTCAGCCATCTCAACTTCAAGATGCTCAACAAATTAGCTAGAAACACTCTAGCAAGAGGACTGCCGAATGAAGTATTCAGCAAAGACACTCAGTGTGAAGCATGTCTGAAGGGAAAGCAAACAAGGAATCAAAATCCGCCATTTCCATCTCCTTCCACAGTTGGAATCCTTCAGCTGCTACATATGGATTTGTTCGACCGGCTCTCCAATGGATGATCGAGGCAAAAAGTATGTATTAGTGGTCATTGATGACTACTCGTGCTAAACATGGGTTATATTTATTGCCAACAAGTCTGACATCAAACTCACCTACTACAGGATCCGAGGACATCAGTAAACAACTACAGGATCTAAGCTTAAAGGATAATGTTGAAAAGATACAGATGTGTTGGGATGATGATTCAGACGAGGAAACTGAAGAAAAGATTACTGAATCACAGCCAGCAGCAAACGTAGCTGAACAGATTGATTCTACTGAACAGAATCAATCCCGTGTAACTCAGTGTCGATGAAGAAACCCTAAGGGTAACCGAGACCTCTACCGAGAATAATAATTCGTGGGGAACTAATGATGTTCCTGAGCTAAATGCCCCTGAACCTGGTGACTCAGTAGATCACACTCTTGTAACTGAATTGCTTCAATCTCAGAATAGTACAACTGAAATGCCTAACTCACCTACTATTTGTGTTGAACAAATTTCAGATGAAGAGTTGAAACATCGTAGATCATGGCTGGACGCTCACACTTCTGATTTGATTATTGGAGATCCTTCAGCAAGCGTAAAGACAAGATCCAGATTCTGTCAGGGAGACAGCGCCTTATATTCTTGGTTCTTGTCTCATCAAGAACCTCGCCGCTGAGGACGCACCGAAAGACGCCGATTGGATCATAGCCATACAGAGGAGCCGAATCGGTCCATGAGAAACGACGTTTGGGAGTTTGTTGATAGACCCCGGCATCAACATGTGATCGGAACCAAATGGGTCTTCAAGAAAAAGCGAGATGAAAACAACGTCATAGTAAGGAGTAAAGCAAGACTCATGGCAAAAGGCTACTGTCAAGCTGAAGGAATAGATTTCGATGAAACATTCGCTCCAGTTGCAAGATTGGAGGCAATCAGACTATTCCTAGCCTACGCAACACATCAAAGATTCGTAGTCTATCAAATGGAAGTGAAGTCTCGCTTCCCGAACGGCGCATCGAAAGAAGAAGTCTATGTGGAACAACCTCCCGGCTTTCAAATAGGGACACCAGGTTTATGGACTCGTAAAAGGCTCTGTATGGGTTAAAACAAGCACCCAGGGCTTGGTAGGATACCCTGTCTGAGTTTCTTCTTAAAAAGGTTTTCAGAAGGGTACAGTAGACCGCACATTATTCAACATTCGACTGGAAGACGACATTTTACTTGTGCAGATCTACGTAGATGACATCATCTTCGTCTCAAAGAATGTCATCATGTGTCAGCAGTTTGAGAAAATGATGAAGGACAAGTTCGAGATGTCAATGATGGGAGAGATGAACTATTTCCTCATCTTTCAAGTCAAATAATCTGAGAAGGGAACGTTCATCAATCAAGGCAAATACACTCGAGACCTCATCAAGAGATTTGGTTGCACATCCGGCAAACCAATCACGATCCCGATGAACACGAACATGAAAATTGATCTTGATAAAGAGGGAGTATCAATAGACCAAACTGAATTTCATGCTATAATTAGTTCTTTATTATACTTAACAGCTACTCAGTGTCGGCGAATCCGAAGCAGAGTCACATGGACTCAGAAAAGAAGATTCTCCGCTATCTCAGAGGAACACCTGACATGGGTTTATGGTATCCAGCTGATGATAATATTGAACTAACTGGTTATTCTGATGCTGACTATGCAGGATGTAGAATTGACCGAAAGTCAACTTCTAGAACGTGTCAGTGCCTTGGCAGTAAGTTGATCTCATGGTTTTCAAAGAAACAACATTCAGTAGCAACGTCAACAACTGAAGCTGAATACATGGCTGCCGGAAGTTACTGCGCCCAAATCCTTTGGCTGAGACAGCAGCTACGCGACTATAACGTCATACAGAATGAAGTGCCGATTTTCTCGCGACAAAGACCAGCCATTGCAATCGCCGTAATCCTGTACTTCATACGAGATGCAAGCACGTGGACATCAGACACCACTTCATTCGTGACCATGTCGAAAAGATGGATATCAGGATGGAAAAGATCCATACTGACCATCAAAGGGCTAATATACTGACCAAGCCTCTAGCTGAAGCGGATTCGCAGAACTTTCGCAGAGAGCTAGGTCTCTGGCTGGACCCTACCGACTCCGGAGCCGAAGTGGATTCAGGAGAGGAGCATTCAACAAGGGGGAATGTTCACTCTCAGTACTGAGTAAAAACAGTATGTAGAGACTCAGCAACCATCTGCACGAGGTATCAACTGACTACGATGTTCAGCTGACAGGTTTGCATATCTCTATTCAGTAGCCAATAGAATAGTTATGTGCATTTATGAATCGATTCAAAGATCGTATTCATCGCTCTTAGAATATGTCATTTAATATTAACGATTTACATTTAATACACAACATTTTATGTACAAGCATGCTGAACTTTGCGGCGCATTTAATGTATGTCGTATCAAGTTACTTCTTTGGCTATATACAATTGTCTTTTGACTTAGGCGACTAATATGATCATTGCCTATTTTTTAAAACTTAATCCTAGCCGTCCATGTCAAAAAGCACGTTCAAACTACACCCTTGATATTTAACAGTTTATCTTCTCTAAGATACATATATGCATTCAAATGTTTGGAACCGCAATTTAAACTCTGCAAATGTCTTAAGGACCCTAGATTTTCTGAGAATATCTCTGAGTTCGCCACAAAACCTATCCTTTAAAATTGCTCAGAAAGTCCTTTGGTAACTTTCAATGATCATTCAGTATCGTGTGATTTTATTTTTCTTATATCGTACTCGATACTGACTTATACTTTGTTTGCAGATTACAAAATGACAGGAACTCATGTAATTTCTCCGGCCGATATGCAAGAGATCCTTGAAAAGGATCGAGTCTGGTGCGAACCAGTCATGGAGTTGGACGCGTACGAACTGGATTACATGGAGGAGATCTTCTACGCCCTCCGTGAAATCGGGCTTGAAGGATTCCTAACGAGGAAGCCTACGTTCTTCCTGCCGCATCAAGTCGCTGAGATCTATCTGAACTCCGACTCAGTACACGAAGACATCAGAGGCCGATTTGTCGTTCACTCAGTAGGCGATCCCTCGCGGATAGCTATCGAAGTCAAGCAAATGTCTATCCGTGAAGCTCTCCAGAAAAAGCTTCAATTTGCCTAACGAAGGATTCACCACCGTCGCTTACAAGGATGACCTCATGGACGAATATCTAACAGGATTCTGTGGGAAGCCGACGACTTTCAGAGCTGTATTTCCCAAAAATGCCATGCTACCACAATACCGAGCTTTAGCCTACGTCGTGACTCAGTTGCTGACGAGTCAGGCAGGCTCCTTCGATCAAGTCTCTAGGCCGAAAATTCAGCTAATGATGGCCATCCATGACAGAGCAAAGATAAACTGGACGGAATTCTTCCTTAGAGAATTCATGATGCAGTCAGCCAAGTTCGACAAAACATCCAAAAGGCTGAGCATCAAAGG
Organism: Lavandula angustifolia; assembly: GCA_028984105.1. Lineage (NCBI taxonomy): Eukaryota > Viridiplantae > Streptophyta > Magnoliopsida > Lamiales > Lamiaceae > Lavandula > Lavandula angustifolia. The sequence goes on from CM054804.1 coordinate 37,450,227, forward strand.
GAAGCTTCTATATGGCCTGAAGCTCTTCGTTATGATCAAAGACTGCTGCAAATCTGACAGTAACACCTTCGCCGACAAGTAATATTTCAACGTGAAGAAGGTCGATTCTGCAACAGGCGCCGGCCCTTCAACAGATCGGCTCAGGGCCCGCTGACCCAAAGACCGGGACTCAGAAGACCTCCACGCCAACTAAGAAGAGGTCCCCTCTCAAGTCAACTCCTAAGGCGCCAACCAAGAAGTCAAGAAAGTCGGGTGAGGTCGTGCCGCAGGCGCAGCTAGAGGCCGTGATTGCCGAGCCTCCTTTGCAGCCGAGGGATGAGCCTTAGTCCTCGCAGTATACACAGCCGCGGAGAAGGCCGTCTCCACCGAGCGTGAAGAACCAAAGGGACGAAGGGGTCCAAGCCGAAGAGGTCTAAACACTAGAAAGCCCCTTGGACGTCCCACAACTCAGCAACATCCTGTCTGCTGAGAAACAACCGTCTCCGCTTGAAGTAGAGGATTCGAAAACCGCCTCAGAATCAGAGTCGATCGGGATGGAGGCCGCAACTCTCAAATCTAGAGCCTCCCGAGAGATTTCTGAAGTAATTTCGGAGATCGCCAGCCACAACAATTTTGTCATACTTGCTAGGCAGACGAGAATCCACATGCTTATCAGATTCCAGGAGTGGCACAACCTGAAGAGACTCATCATCCACCACTCCTGCGAACAACTTCATGAAGAGGAGTTGCCGATAAGGGGGGAAGATTGGCTATTCGTAGCAACCGACCTCGGATCGCTCGAAGACCTGAGGGTAATGATGCTTGCAATGCTAAATGATAGAAAACCTATCTCAGCATCTGCTCCCTCAAATGGGTCTGACCCCGATGGTTAGGACCCAGCCCGTGATTCAGGCCCTGAGAAGCCTAATGAAGGATCTCAACCGGCCAAGGATGTTCCTACATCAACTGCTGAACCGCCACTCAGCATCCTTGGACCCGGGCAAGGCGGGCCGGGTACTTTGAAGGTAGCTGATCCTTCTCGCCTCCTTCTGGAGTCTCGCCAAGTAGCGCCCAACCCGAAGAGCCGACGATCAAAGCCGCGGCCGTGGCACCGAGGAATCAAGGTTCGCAGTAACCGCTACTCGCCCGCACCGTCCACAAAATATGGAGGCAAACCACTAAAGCTCGTAGTGTAACTGCAGTGGACTCGTAACCGCCATTCAATCATCTCTTGTCCCTCGATTTCTCCAAAGATTCTCGACGAATGCACTCGCTGCACATAGAGCAGAATTTGAAGAACAACTGAAGACAATTCAGGCAGGCCAAGCCCAATTGCTCGAATATTATAAGGCCGCTCAGACTGCACACATTGAATCTATCACCGCCATCTCTCAAGCCTCCGACCTTAGACTGTAAAATATTCAGAAGGCGATTGAAGAGAAGGTGGAGAAACAACTAAAAGAATTTCAAAGGCTAGCCGATCTCTCTCACAAGAAGTACAAAGCTGATCGCTCACGTGATGAGAGGAACGAGTTGCACGAGAAGCTGAACAAGCTGCACAATTCATTAGAAGATCTTGTAGCAGCCTACAAAAGCCTAAACAGCAAGGTGTCAGTTCCACCCCCCTACCCGATTTGCTGATGCCAAAAAGGGGGAAGGAATAATAGAAAAAGGAACTAAGGAACTGATGCTGAAAGCTCCAAAGAGAGCAAGGTCAGTGGCAGGGGTGACTCAGACTCAATCATCTGCCCCCACTGGACCTACCGAGACTGGCGAGGCCTAGGGGTCTCAAAGAACGGGAGCCGTAGCGCCCGCCGAGATCGGCCCAAGTGGCTCAGGAGCCAAGGAAGTCGCGACTCAGGCAACACAAACACCCTCAGATATTATTAAAGAGGTTGCTGAGTATGCCGACGAGGAGTCAGTTGAGGATGAAGCTCCTCTACCTCCTCCAGTTGCCGGGAAAGGCAAAAAGGTACTGAATCTTCCTACCCCTCCCTCCAAGAATAAAGGATCCAGGAGGTATATCACTCCGGAGGAGGAAGCTCAAATAGCTGCCGACGAAAAATTGGCAAGGGAAATAGCCAAAGCTGAAGCTGCGAACAAGCCAAAGAAGAAGCCTGCTAAAGGCAAAACAAAGGCTCCAGCTGGAGGCAAGAAAACTGGATCTAGGCTGCCTCCTCGGAAACTGAAGCTCAGCGATGAAGCTACCAAAGAGAAGGAGAAGGAGCAAGCAGAGTGCAGCACTCCACCAAGGCGCAGGCACTTCTAAGGAAAAATCTTCCACGCCTGCTGACTCAGAAGAGAACAGCCTGACAAGCCCTCCTATGTTGCCTCAAAGGCACAAGAGCAAGAAATGGATGAGATATGGGCTCAGATGGAGAGATACCTATACAGAGGAGAAGAGGCCAGACAGATTGAAGCAGCCAGAGAGAGACTAAGGCTTGCAGACCTCGAAGCTCTTAGGCTGAAAGTAGAATAAGAAGCTAGTCATAGGATCCCTGAAAAGGCTGACATTCCCTACACATACAGGAAGTTCAGGAAGCCTACCGATCTCAAGACTCACAGATGGCTGAGAGTGGATGAGTGAATGTCATGGCAAGTCACTCAGAGCTGGGAAGCGCTGAAAGCCGAATTTATCAAGAGGAACTATTTCTGGAGGTTCTGGGCTGAGAAGCACAAGTCAGTGGCCTTTGCTGAATGGATAATGAGAGCAGACATAGAGATGTATGCCAGACTTCAAAAGGCTATTAAAGATCAAGAAGATGTCAGAGTGCCAGCTCCCAGAACCCTGCCGCCCCCACTGAAGTGATTACTGACTCACGCACTCACTGTTCTTACTTATTGTAAGTTTTTACTTAGCTAGATTCTGATAGACTGCTTAGTATTTGGGGGAAAATGTTGTTAGACAGGGGGAAAATGTTGATTAGATTCTCGTATGGGTTCCCGATTTTCTCGCCCGATCCCCTCGTAGTCTCAGACTTGAAGAACAACTCCACCGATCCTACTTGTAATATTTGTAAGGAGCCTCGTTTCCGATAAGTCATCGTGTTAGTTGATAGGTTTCGGCATCATCAAATAGGGGGAAAATGTTGGGTGATGATTCGGCTCCCTCGCAATTGTTGGGAGATGTTGGGAGATGATTCACCCTCATGTGCTCTAAATGCTTATCAAGATTTGAAGATCCCAAAACCCTATCTTGATTGGTGAACCATTCAACTGTAACCCGTTGTTGGTCCCGAGTGTACGGTCAGTGTAGAGGGGGGGTGAATACACCCGATTTGGATTTCTCAACTTCGAACTCAAATAGTCCTATTCAGGATGTTGTCCGACCAAATGGGCTCAACCACTGCATAACCGTTTCAATCGAGTTAAAGGCTAAAAGAGTACCGACTCACCGAGATCTCGCTAACCGACTAGGTCGAATTCGCATCGATCAATGAGAGTTCGGGCTGCGGAATAGTGTAGGCCCAAATCAGCTTTTTGTGAGAAAACGTTTTATGCAAGTCTCGCCTCAGCAGATAAGAAGTTCGTAACGCCGAGACAGCTTGATTGATTTTAAATATGATGTTCAAAGATGAATAGTAAAATCAATGCAACAGCTTAAGAAAGCAAGAAGAGACACGGGATTTTTAAAGTGGTTCTGGATATCGCTCAAATCCTACGTCCAATGTCCCGAATGATCGGGAGGCTATTTATTATCCCGAGTTAGTCTCGCCGCCTTGCACACTCGGGCAAAGCCGCGTCTTGGTTTTTATACCGATCCAAGTCTCGCTTACAACACTATCAAACTTAAAGTGTTTCGACAAACTTCTCCAACAAGGAAGGAGTCCTTATACAATAAGGATTAAGTTCAAATGTGAACTCCTTCGTCTAAGCTATAGATAAGAACGGTTGAGCTTAGGGTTAGAGGGATAGGGAATATGAGAGAGTAGCTTCTAGATCGACGAACAGCTGAAGGTAAGCTATAAGTTCGTGTAACGTCGATTGGATACTAGAGGCTTTATATGTTGGTTTAGCTTGATTCCCTATGAGCTAGAATGTAGTCTTTTGCCGGAGATTGTTCTTCGAGTTCTTGCTAAGACTTTGTTCTTTGGAATTCGCTCTTTTTCGCGCTCTCTCTAGTTCTTGGTTTCTTCTTTTTTTTTTTTTTTTTTTTGAGTGCTTCAAATCTTGAATGATCCCTCTATTTATGGAACAGTAGATAGAAAATAGATCCGTTAGAGACAATCTTCTTCTCTCTCTCTTTTGGTAGCAAACGGCTCTTTCTGTAGGTAATAAAGTGTACTTTCCCACCTTTTTAGGTAAAAGGTTGACCGCAGCCTTTAGCAGGTGAGAAGACACGTGTATGCTTGTCATTCGCTGAGGTTGATGAAGTGGTTGAGACAAAGACAAACTTCGAGACAGCACCGAAGCCGACTTCTCTCTTCCTCGTACATCGACAATGCCGATTGTCTTTCAAAAGATTCTCGATAGCCCCGAAGACTATCCGCCGTTGCCGAGTCTCCGACCTTGTATTCGTAGATAGACCGCCGAGATAAGTCTACCGATGATCGGCTCCGAGTCCAAAGGAACTACTCCCGCCGAGTTCGCTTCAACCGACTCTCTCGCATATCGCTCCCGCCGAGTCCAAGATCACCGAGTCTTCCGAACTCGGTGCCGAGGAAAATAAGCTACCGAGCGCCTTGACCGGAAAGCAGAGTGTCTACCGAGTCCGAAACCTCGTAGACAAATACGAATACAAAGGAATGGTTCACCAATCGATAGGGTTTTAGGATCTTCAAATCTTCTCAACGCTCGTAGCACGAGGCTACCGAGCGTGATCCAAGATAGAAGATAGAGTTATTTCCCACAAGTATGATCATGCCGAGGATCAATCATCACCCAACAATTTCCCCTATTTGATGATGCCAAAACCTATCATCTATGCCCTATCAACTATGCTAAACACTAACTTACTCGTAAACAGAGCTCCTTACAAATATTACAAGTAGGATCAAGGAGTTGTCCCGGTAAGTGCTAGACTACCGAGGGAGACAGGCGTAACAATTTCCCCTTTACAATAATTTCCCCCATGCAACAATTTCCCCCTAAGAGAAATAATAACTCTCCGAAAGTCTAGTCTATCGCAGATCTAACCGAGCAAAACCCGACAAGTAAATAAACAAAGTGTGTGTGTGTCAAGAATCACTTCAGTGATTCTCGAGTGTTAAAGCATAAAGCAAACACGGCTATTTAGACAACAAGTAGTTGTCGAGCCAAAAGAAGATTTGTATATATATAATAAATAGTTCAAGACATTACAAATCTTGCTAAGCTAAAAGGAGAACTAAGGAGAACCCTTAAACCGCTGAATCCTATTCATGAAACCTTGGGATTTATCTTCGGCAGCTGGGACTCCATACATTCCCGAACGTGTTCTTCCTCGCCTTCGTGTATTCGGCGAAGTCCGCCGGATCATCTTGTTCTGGACCTGCTCAACGCAAAGATTCTTCACTTCTTGTTCAATCATTCCGAGATGTACCGAGTCGCTCTTGTCTTCCGGGTGGAGGAATGATCCTTGCTTTAGGAACGCCGACTACTACCCCTTCGCCATCGCTCCGCGCATATACGGGTAAAGATCGTGTTCCGGAATGGTCATCCACTCGACATGGGCATCGCCTTTGACATTTCGGCCGTAATCGCCGTAAATAATTTCTCTTGATAAACTCTATCTTGGCCGATTCCCATCTCTCGATTGAACCGAATAGGCATCTATTCGTTTGATCTCGGCCATCTATGTGTTTTCGCATCGCTTTCGCTTCCCCGAACCTTCTCGTATCGATAAGGAATGTCGCCTCGAAGGAACTCTCGCCCGGCCTCTTGTTCCGCATGCTTCCCGAGCGCCTCAAGGTCCGCCAAATGTATCCTCTCGTCCGGCATCCTCTATCTCGTCTAGCTTCCTCTCCTCCCGCAGAGATATCTATCCATCCGAGCAAAGATTTCTTCAATTTCTCGCATCTTGCTCTTCGAGGCTTCGAGGAGCTTGTTCCCGATTCAGCCAGGGTACTAGATCTAGATTTGGATGTACCCCGCCTTTCGCACTCTTCTCGCCGCCGCTTCCTTTTCCTTTTCTCTCGTCCTCTTCATCTCGTTATGATGAGCTTTCTGAGGCGCCTAGCGCTTCTTCTTCCTCCTCTCGGATGGGGCTTTAGTCTTTCCTTTGGTGCTTAGACTTTCGCTTGTTAGCCGCTTCCGCCTCTCGCAATTTCTCTCGCAAGTTTCTCATCCGCAGCTATTCGGGCTTCCTCCTCAGCAGATATGTACCTTAATCGCTTTGGCCGGAGGGGTTGGAATTTTAAGCTTTTGTTTGCCCTCGCCTTTTTGAACCGGGTGATGGAAGAGGAGCCTCTTCTTCTTCTCGAGTCCTCCACCGCCCGTTCAGCCGTACCCGCAACCTCCTTAATAATGCCTTTGGGAGTCTAGGTCGCCCGAGTAGTCCGTCGGGGTCCCGAGCCACTGGGCCGGTTTCACCCGTGCTCGCAGCCCGAAACACCCCGGGCCTCACCCTTCGAGACCGAGCTCGAGTCCTGGGATGACTTCGCATAGCTTCCCCTTAGATTTTGGACTTTTGGTGGGAGCCGCCTTCTCGCATTCTTCTTTCCTTCCCTTTTTCCTTCACTTTCCCCCTTTTGGCATCATCAATGAGCGCCGGGTAGGGACTAGGACCGACTTCTTCGTACTTTTGTAGGAGGTCGACAACTTGTCAAGACGATGGTGGAGCTTAGTCGAGCCTCATGAAACTCATTCCTCTCCATGGTAAGGTCTTCCTTGTACCGCTTGTGAGAGAGGTCACCGCTTTCCTTGAAGTCTTTCGCCTTCTCGTCGATCTTGTCTTCCAAGGCCGCTGATAGTCCCAAGCCTTTGTTCAGCCGCCTCGGATTGTTCAAATGATAGCGCCGAGATGAGCCAATTTAGAAGCCAAAAATTCATCAAGTAGCTTGGCTTGGCTCTCCCGAAAGATCTTGAGCCGTGCTTCGAATTTGACTTGTCGCCGAGCCAACGCTTCGAAATAAGCGCGAAACATCGAGGCGGCCGATGAAGAGATAGAAGACTTCACCGGGTTCTTTAGTCGTGGCTTGAGCACCGCTTCCATGTCCTATGGATAGCCTTCGCAAGATCTCGATTTTTGATCCCTTGGGCGCTAAGGTTTTTGCCACCGATCGAGATCTCTTTGCGGTCCGGGCCGGGCGCCGCTTCAAAGTCGATCGGCAAAGCAAAAGCCGAGCGGCTCGCCGAGGACGAAGCACCAGCCTGACTTCTCGTGACCAAGGATACCGAGTGGTGGTGCCGCTTCGCATGGGTATCCTTGTCCCGTGATGTCCCTCATCGCTTTCTGGGCTCGAACATCAGCGGGTCCCGACCGTCGTGGTCGACCCATCTCGAGGGCGGCGAGCCACCGCTTGGCGTCGATCGCAACAACTGCAAGCATGGCCGCCCTTAGGTTCTCCATCGTGTTGAGGTTCTCGTGCTCGAATAGCCTATCTCCTCACGCAATCTCAGCTTCTTCCAAGTGTAGTCGCCGACAGGAGTAGTGTAGAACAAGGCGTTGAAGCCGAGGCCACTCCCCGAAAGCGTAGGATCATATGGAGCCTTGCCGACTTGGCTAGGACGAGCAAATCCGAATGGTCGCAAGCTCCGGTATCGTTGAAGGATCTCACTGGAGGCTCGAGATAAGATCATTGAAGCTTCCATCCCGATCGATTCACCTTCGTATGCGCCTCGCACTCCAAGTCTATGTGTGAAGTCTCGCTTCTTCGCTGAGGGACCGAGCCGAGTGGGAGGGACAGTAAAGGGGGCCGTCTAGGCGCCGAATATCTCGCGCTCCGAGCTTCGTAGCATCCCTTGGTCCCTTTCAAGGAAACGATCTTCTCCACCGACCGAGTCTTCTCGTAAGACTCTGACTCATCAACCACCGGCAGGGCCGAGTAGTCTTCTCGTGAGACCGCTCAAAGGCACTTCGAACCTCCTCGCAGGCCGGCACCTCAACGGCTTTCTTCGCTTTGCCGGTGCCTTAGGAGTTTTAGCGGGAGGGGTTCTTTTCTTTGTAGGCGTAGCTCGCCGAGACTTTGATTGCGTGAGAGACCGCCGAGGGTCCCGACCCTATCCGCCGAAGCGCCGTCGCCTTGTTGTGAAATCCGACCTTCTTCACATTGAATTACTCCCTGTCACCGTAGGTGATAGGCTCGTATCCACATAAATCTTCGATCATGATGGGACGGCTTGAGTCCATACAAAGAATTTGCCCTTTGCGCCAAAGCATGTTCGACGCCTTGTCAAACTTAGCACCTAAGCCATGAATTCTGGAGAAAGAACTCCGTCCAATTTATCCGGGCTCTGGCCGTATACGGTCATCATCTCGAACCTTAGGCCTCGACACTCGGTCAAACGACCCCGCTTGGCTTGTCGCAGGCCGCGTCACTATATAAGCAAGTGCCCCGAACCGAGGCAACATGTCGTTCTTCTAAAAGCAGCTCAAAGTAGTGGGCTTTCCACGTAAGACGGTAAGATATTCATCAACTCCTGGCCGCCTCTCGTACTCGATCGGACCGGTCCCTTCTGAGGGGCGTATCAAAACTCCGCTTCAAAGCATCCTTGATGGACATCTCGCTTCAGCTCCGTAGTGGCGTTTGGATAGAATGGGCAACAAATCTCGCCACTACGCCTCCGCACACCGCGTCCGAATTCAAGTACAGCCGCAACCTGTCTAGGGGAGGAAGAACGAAGGCCTCCCTGGACAGAATTTCTCCACCCCCGACTCGCGCAGAGCCGAGAATATATCGTCCATGTACTCCGTATCGCATGAATAGAAATCCATGGGCGGGTTCAAACCACACGCGATCCTTCTCCGTAATGTTCTACATATCCACCGGAGATATCATGGAGATATTGGTTTCCGCCATCGGACTGCATAAGACATGAATCGCACTCGCTTCTTGGATAGAACAATGATGTACAATGCGATACCGAAACATATAACAAATACATTAACGTATATAAGCATACAAATGGATAAAATTCGAGATAAGATTGAGAGTGAAGTTGCAAGTAAGGATTGCGAATGCAGATCTCGGATTTTTCTAATTTGAAAGTTATGAAGTACGCTAACGGCGCGTTTCAAAGATATGTTCGAATATATATATCAACTATGAAGGTGAACGGTTTTCGATCAAGGCCGAATGTAAACTTGCTTTATGATATGGACGGTTAAGATTAGAAGTTAAAAATAGGCAATGATCACAAAAGGCGCCTAAGTCAAAGCCGCTTGTAAAATAGCCTAAGTAGTAACCGTGGAAAAGACATGCATTAAACGCGTGCGGCAGTTCAAGCAAGCTTATGTATGGAATGTCGCGCATTAAATGTGAGCCGTTAATAATAAAGACAAACCAAAAGATATTAATGTCATGTCAATCTTCGCCATAAATGCAAGGTATTGTTGTATTAAATTACTACCGAGTAGAGATACGCAAACCCGTCACCGAACATAGTAGTCACCGATACCTCGTGTAGATGGTTTCTATCTCTACGTACTAAATGTACGCAGATCGAGAGTGAACATTCCCCCCTTACCGAAATGTCTCTCTCCCCGAAACCTCTTACCGACCGGGGTCAAGCAGGGTCCAACTGTACCTAGCTCTACCGAAAGTTCTCTCAACTGATTCGCCTGAGGCTTGGTCGAGATATCACCCGTCGTTTGTCCGGCATGGGATCTTCTCCATCCCGATATCCTTTTTCTCGACATGGTCACGAATGAAGTGATGTTTGATGTCCACGTGCTTGCATCTCGTGTGAAGTACATGGTTCTCGAGTGATTGCAATAGCACTGGTACCGCCGCCGAAAATCGGCACTTCATTCCGAATGACGCCATGGCTCTCTCACCGCCGCCTCTCACCCAAAGGATCCGGGCGCCACAACTTCCAAAGCAGCCTATGTATTCGCCTTCGTAGTCGACGTGGCCACCGACCGCCGTTTCTTTGAAAACCATGAGATCGCCTTTTGCCGCCAAGGAACCGACATGTTCCCGAAGTTGATTTTCGCCTATTCTACATCCCGCATAGTCGCATCGAATAACCAGCTAGTTCAATATTATCATCACCGGATACCACAAGCCCATGCCGTGTTCTCTCGTAGATAGCGGAGAATCTTCTTTGCCGAGTCCATATGACTCGCTTGGGATTCGCCCGAAATCGAGCATGCACACCTACAAAGATAAGTTATGTCAGACGAGTAGCCGTTAGATATAATAAAGAACCAATTATAGCGCTGTATTCAGCTTGGTCTACCGATACTCCCTCTTTATCAAGATCTATCTTCATATTCGTGTTCATCGGATCTTGATTGACTTGCCTGACGTGCACCGAATCTTTTGACGAGGTCTCGAGTGTATTTCGCCTTGGTTGATGAACGCTCCTTCGGATTGCTTGACTTGAAAACCAAGAAAGTAGTTCATTTCACCCATCATCGACATCTCAAACTTATCCTTCATCATCTTTTCAAATTGCCGACACATGACGACATTCTTCGATCCGAATATAATGTCATCCACGTAGATCTCGCACAAGTAATAAGTCTTCTTCCAACGAATACCGAATAGAGTGCGGCCCACCGTGCCTTCTCGAAAACCTTTATGAAGAAGAAACTCGCATGGGTATCGTACCAAGCCCCCGGGTGCTTGTTTTAACCCGTATAGAGCCTTTCTCGAGTCTATATACTTGATGTCCCCGCCGAAAGCCGGGCGGTTGTTCCACATAGACTTCTTCTTTCAAGCACGCCATTCAGGAAAGCAGACTTCACATCCATTTGATAAACTCCGAATCGTTGATGTGTCTGCGTAGGCTAGGAATAGTCTAATCGCCTCCACCCTCGCAACCGGAGCGAAAGTTTCATCGAAATCTATTCCTTCACCTTGACAAAGAGCCTTTAGCCACGAGCCTCGCTTTGTTCCCCGACTATAACGTTGTTTTCATCTCGCTTGTTTTTGAAGACCCATTTGGTTCCTATGACATGTTGATGCTCTGGGTCTCGTCTACAAGCTCCCATACTTCGCTTCTCGTGAACCGATTCAGCTCTTCCCCGCATAGCAATAATCCAAGCCAAGATCTTTAAGTGCATCCTCAATATTCTCGAGGTTCTTCAAGAGACAAGAAGCGGGAAAATAATGCGCTTTCTCCTTGATGGAACCGGATCTTGTCTTGACACGTGCCGAAGGATCTCCAATTATAAGATCAGCAGCAGGTGAGCATCTAGCCACGATCTACGATGTTTTAACTCTTCATCTCGAAATTTGTTCAACACGTATAGTAGGTGAGTTAGGCATTTCACTTGTACTATTCCCGAGATTGAAGTAATTCAAGAATAAGAGTATGATCTACAGAGTCACCGTGTTCGTGGGCATTCAACTCAGAACATTACTAGATGTTCCCCCCGAGTTGTTATTCTCGCAGTGGTCTCAAGCTACTCTACGGTTTCCTCATCGACCCGAGTTACCCCGGGATTGATTCTGCTCGGGAGAATCAATCGCTCGCCTACTTGCTCACCGGTTGAGATTCAAGAGATTTGTCTTCGCTTCTTCGTCTGAATCATCATCCCAAAGATAGCCGGATCTTTTCGGATTTGTCTTTTAAGCTTAGATCCCGTAGGCCGCTTACCGATGTCCTCGTATTCGAACTTGAGTTATTGCTCCCGCCTTCGCAGCAAACTCGTTAAAAACAACATGAGGGCTTTCCTCCACGCAAAGAGTCCGACGGTTGAATACTCGAAAGCTTTGCTTACCCAAGAGTATCCTAAGAATACTCCCCCGATCCGACTTGCTATCAAAAGTCTTCAACTGATCTTTCCCATTATTGTGGATAAAGCATGAACAACCAAAAATATGGAAATAAGATAGAGAAGGCTTCCCCGCCGTTCCATAGTTCATATGGTGTCCGCTTACGCCGCTTTTGTCGCAGAGATCTATTCTCGAGTATAACATGCAGACGTAGCTTCTACCAAGAATTTGGTCGGGAGTCCCGAGTCTCGCGAGTAGAGTCCTTGCCGCCTCTTTTTAGAGTTCTCGTTCTTCGCTCAAAGAACTCCATTCTCGCCGAGGTGTGCGTGCACCGAAGTCTCATGCTTCTATTCCTTCGCTTGCGTAACTCCTTTACCATGGAATTAAGGAACTCAGCCTCCGTCCGAACGTATTTTTCTCGATCTTGGTGTTCTTCTCGACACCGAGCTTTTTCGTAAGCGTTGGTAACTCGTTTTGACGCCGACTTGTTGGCAATGAATATGACCCATGTGTAGCGCGAGTAGTCATCTATGACCACTAATGCATATTTTCTCGCCTCCCGATCGCCACCGGGGAGACTGGACCGAACAAATCCATATGTAGTACCAAGAATTCCATCCGTGGAAGGCGATGGAACCGGGAGGATTTTGATTCCTTGTTTGCTTTCCCTTCGTACATGCTTCACACCGAGTGTCTTTGCCGAATACTTCATTCGCGCCCCTTGCTGGAGTGTTTCTCGCAAGCTTGTTGAGCGTCTTAAAGTTGAGACGGCCGAGTCTTCTATACCATTGCCAACCCGTGCGGTTGTCATTCTTCGCCAATAAGCAAGCTTCTGTGTTCAACGAGTTCCGGGCCACCACATATATGTTCTTTCAAGCGAACCCGATAACACCGTTTTCCCCGTGGATTTATCAATAACATCACGTAAAACCAGACACAAATATCACTCTATTCGAAGTTATCACAAAATTGACTAACAGAGAGAAGATTATGTCAAGTCCTTCAACATATGATACTCTTGGAACGCTAGGCGCCCAATGCCGAGTGTTCCATATCCTCTCGGTATAGCCTTTCGCATTGTCTCCAAACTCACTTCTCGGGTCCTTCTTCGATGATATAATTCTTCGCAGACTCCTTTGGTACGTCATGTGTCTTGAGCATCCGCCGTCCACATACCACGGGTCTTTACACACCCGCAAAACGTAATTATATTCAGTACCCCTTTATTTTTGATTTTGGGTCCTTAGATGTTAGTTTTAGTAACCCAAATCTGTCTAACAACCCCGGTGGTTTCGCACATTTTCTTTCCTCCTGGAGTCAACATATCTCGACCACCGGACCGGTCACAACGACTTCTAAGGCTTCGAGGTTCGGGGAGTCCCGATCTTCCCGAGCTGGTGGACCGCCGACCTTCGCCTTCTCGTGCGGCTTTCTTTTTTCCTCGACCTTTGGAGCCTCTTCTCGACTATAGGTTCATTATAGTATGACCCATACCGAGCCGGATGTGCCGCCTTGGAGGTCCATACCGATCCGCCAATTTTGATTTGGCCGGTTCCCCCTCGACCGAACCGGGGTTTCTCGGCACCGATCTTCTTGTCGAATGCCGATGTGTGGGATGAGGTGCTTTCATCTTTTGTTTGTTCTTTGCTAGGGGGTTCATTATATTTGCGTTCATAGTCTCCCTCGAACAAATCTATCAGCAAGCCGTACTTCCCGAATGTATCAGGGCATGAGGAAGCTCCCCTAGCCGAATCCAAGTCCTTCCTTGCAGCCGCTTTCGCTTATTGCTTGCTAGCATAGCTTCTAATTTCTTCTCAAAGACCCATGTACCTCTCGCCATCGCTCCTCCGCACATCATCACTCTTCTTTAGCGTGTCGTGCTCTGGCCTCGAAGTCCCGACATTTCTTGCTTCAGCAGACTCGCCAAGATCTTTCCGAGTCAAGTCACCGGGTCAAAACCGAAATCCGATCTTCTTGATGCCGAGACTTGGCCATCGGAGAGTTTATCTCCTCCCCCGAGTCTCAACACAAGTCCTTCGGCTTTAGTAGCAACCCCGACTCTCCCGAGAAAGTCTCCGATTCTCTACTTTCGTGGTATCCAACTCCCCGAAGAGTCTTGCCGAGCCGCAGCACTCATCCGAATTTGTTCGCCGAGCAGCTTCTTCGTATGCGGTTGCGACGTCCAAACCCTCATCTCGCACCCGAAATAGTGTCGTGTGTGCAAGTGTGAAGAGGAGTTAAGTGGTTCATGAGAATTTACCTCATCCTCTTCGCCCGCCATCACGCACTTTTCACCGATTCTTCGCCTTCAAGCTCTAAGGCCATGAAAGCCGCATCATCATCCGATAAATCCATAAAGGAGTCGACCTCTTCCGAGTCGTCCCGAGATTTCGCCACCTATGTAGGATTGTCTTTTCTCGGGGCCAATTTCTCTCTCCTTGCCTTTACGTGCCGCGCGTTCAAAGACTACCGAGCTCGTGGACAATCATACCGATAATGTCCCGCTTCTTGCAACAGAAATAAGCGATGACTCTTTCTTCTTTGCTTTCGCTATTCTTTGATGGTTCTCGAGTCATCTTTCTTTCGCATTCGTAAGATTGTGAGTCGGAGTGTGTTTCGACATATAATTTGACTTACCTTTCGCTTTCCCGATAGGCTTTAGTCACTTTTCTCGCGTCGCTCCTTCTCCTTCTCGATACTTTACAAATGAGCAAAGCATACTTCCGAGCGAGACTTCCTTCTTGTAGATCATCGAGTGAAGGTTCGCCTTACTCGCCGCTTTGCTCGTTGGCCGGAGATGCCGGGGCCGACCGATGCTTTGAAAGCATGGTCGATTTTTATGTCGCCTTCAGCCTTCGCTTTCTTTGAGGTCTGCCGAACTCAAACCCCTTCCGCCCGTAATTCCAAAAAGATATGGTCGAGACACAACATCTAAGTCGAATGTCGCAATAGAGTGGCAAAAGGTGTCCAAAGGTCCGTCCTAGCAGCGCCCTCGAATCTTCGCATTCATCTCACTTGCCGAACGTCTTTCCCACCCATTGATGGAGTTCATCGATTGGTAACCGACGCTCGTATCTTCGATTTTGTCACCGGGCACGAGAGACAAGCTTTACAGACCTTTTGGAGTTCCAGCCGCTAATTTGTTGGGCTTTAATCTTCTCGAGTCCCTCGACTCGCAGCGCAAGAGCATCCCGTAGTTCTTTAGCAAGCCTTGCATTCCCGAACCCCGCCAAGATAAGAATCACTAAGGGTGGTTAGTATAGCATTCCCCGGCGACTCGATCTAGATTGTGAAGCTTCTTCTTTTCGTGAGTGAAGAGACTTCGTCTTTGGGGATCTTCTTCCCGGCCACCATTCCTCCTCCTCGAGCTTGGTCCCGAGTCACGACACTATCAATCATAGGAACGATAGGTCCATCTTCAAGCACTTCACCATACCGTCATGGAGGGATGTCGATGTGCTTCCATTCTTACTCGCCATACTCCATAATTCTCCACCGAGAACATGGGTACCATCCTTATACCCGACATATCAGCCATGAAGAATATAGATACGAATGTAGAGTG
Organism: Lavandula angustifolia; assembly: GCA_028984105.1. Lineage (NCBI taxonomy): Eukaryota > Viridiplantae > Streptophyta > Magnoliopsida > Lamiales > Lamiaceae > Lavandula > Lavandula angustifolia. Next base: position 37,465,575 of record CM054804.1, read on the forward strand.
ATATGCAAAGGAAAACGCTTTTCCCTAGAATCCGCTCGAATGGACCGGCCTCAAAGATAACAAGAGTCAAAGAACTCCCCGCTTCCGATACCAATTGTTGGTCCCGAGTGTACGACAGTGTAGAGGGGGGGGTGAATACACTCGATTCGATTTCCAACTTCGAACTCAAACAGCCTTATTTAGGACGGTGTCCGATCAAATAGCCAAAGGACTGCATAACCGTTCCGAATCGAGTTAAAGGCTAAAAGAGTACCGACTCACCCGAGATCTCGCTAACCGACTAGGTCGAATCCCGCATCGATCGCCGAGAGTTCGGGCAGCGGAATAGTGTAGGCCCAAATCAGCTTTTTGTGAGAAAACGCTTTTACGCAAGTCTCGGCCAGCAGATAAGAAGTTCGAATGCCGAGACAAGTGATTGATTTTAAATATGATGTTCAAGATGAATAGTAAAATCAATGCAACAGCTTAAGAAAGCAAAGAAGAGACACGTGATTTTTAAAGTGGTTCGGATATCGCTCAAATCCTACGCCCACCGTCCCCGAATGATCGGGAGGCTATTTATTATCCCGAAGTTGGTCTCGCCGCCTTGCACACCGGGCAAAGCCGCGCCTTGGTTTTTATATCGATCCAAGTCTCGCTTACAACACTATCAAACTTAAAGTGTTTCGACAAACTTCTCCAACAATGAAGGAGTCCTTATACAATAAGGATCGGGTTCAAATGTGAACTCCTTCGTCTAAGCTATAGATAAGAACGGCTGAGCTAGTGGTTGGAGGGATAGGGAATATGAGAGAGTAGCTTCTAGATCGACGAACAACCAAGGTAAGCTATAAGTTCGTGTAACGCCGATTGGATACTGGAGGCTTTATATGTTGGTTTAGCTTGATTCCCTATGAGCTAGAATGTAGTCTTTCACGGAGATTGTTCTTCGAGTTCTTGCTAAGACTTTGTTCTTTGGAATTCGCTCTTTTCGCGCTCTCTAGTTCTTGGTTTCTTCTTTTTTTTTTTTTTTTTTTTGAGTGCTTCAAATCTTGAATGATCCCTCTATTTATAGAGCAGTAGATTGAAAATAGATCCGTTGGAGACAATCTTCTTCTCTCTCTCTCTTTTTGGTAGCAAACGGCTCTTTTCGATGTAGGTAACAAAGGTACTTTCCCACCTTTTTAGGTAAAAGGTTGACTCGCAGCCTTTAGCAGGTGAGAAGACACGTGTATGCTTGTCATTCGCTGAGGTGGATGAAGTGGTTGAGACAAAGACAAACTTCGAGACAGCATCGAAGCCGACTTCTCTCTTCCTCGCATACGACAATGCCGATTGCCTTTCAAAAGATTCCGGCAAATTCCCCGAAGACTATCCGCCGTTGCCGAGTCCGACCTTGTATTCGTAGATAGACCGCCGAGATAAGTCTACCGATGATCGCCTCCGAGTCCAAAGGAACTACTCCCGCCGAGTTCGGGCCTCAACCGACTCTCTCAATATACCGCTCCCGCCGAGTCCAAAGATTACCGAGCCTTCCGAACCGGTGCCGAGGCAAATAAGCTACCGAGCGCCTTGACCGGAAGCAGAGTGTCTACCGAGTCCGAAACCTCGTAGACAAATACGAATACAAAGGAATGGTTCACCAATCGATAGGGTTTTGGGATCTTCAAATCTTCTCAACAGCTTCGTAGCACGAGGCTACCGAGCGTGATCCAAGATAGAAGATGGAGTCATTTCCCACAAGTATGATCATGCCGAGGATCGAATCATCACCCAACACTTGTTCTATCTCCCCGAGGTTTCGCACTCGCAGACACTCGCATTTGGTCCGTGCGCCGCAGATTACCCGCCTAAGCACCGTAGTAGAAGACTCAAGATACCGGACTCAGCAGAGCAAAGATATCGAAAGGAGCCGCAGAACCGAACTCGCCAGGAGTAGTTCACCGAACTCGTAGCCGATCTTCGCAGAGCCGACTCAAGCCAGAGCATGCTATCGAATCGAGATTAGACTCAAAGAACGGCCGTACAGCCTTCCCGACCGTTAGATTCTCTCAAGTCAAATCAGCAGAGTCAATACGAGGAAAAGAGAAGTCAACTTCAGATCTCCTTGAAGTATGTTCTGTCTCAACCACTTTCTGAACCTCGACCAATGACGAGCAGCCACCTGTCCTATATCTACTAAAGCTGCAAGTAAAGAACTTTCCAGAAATAGAGGGAAAGGATACTGCTACCATACTTCGAAAGAGCCGTTAGCTACCCAAAAGAGAGAGACAAAGGATCGTCGTCTCCAACGGATCTATCCTAATCTCTGCTCTATAAATAGAGGGATGAAATCTAATTTTTGAAGCTCATGATAAACCGAAGGCATGAGAGAACATACAGAGCATTCAACGAGCAATTCGAACTTGTTTAGTACGACACTCTCCTGAAAAGGACTATTCGCGTTTTAAGTTGAGAAATTGGTTTTCAGGTGTATTCACCCCCCCCCCCTCTACACCTGAACGTACTCTCCGGACCAACAGCTTAAACGAGGGTAACCAGTATTAGATACAAACTTTATGAGATCTAATCGATGCAATTATTAAAGACTAGGTTTTAATCTTAATTGGGGTAGAAAGATTTAATTGGACTAACTTAAACCAGATCAATTTAGGTTGTGAATGATGGTCCAGATACGGGTCTTCAGGTAGGGGGGGGGGACGGGGTGAATACACCTTAGTCCAAGTTCAAACTCAAATGTGAAAGTCAGTCTGTTACTTAGTTTGCTTACTGAATAGTTTAGTTCGCTGGTTAAGCTTCCTGATCACATGGTCAGAGTAATTCAAGATACTGAACACTGTTTACTGAATTCGGTCAGTCCACAAGCGTCTCAGTACAAGAAGTTGTGAGGAATAGCGTAATCCCAATTTTAGTTGTCTCTCTGAAAAATGTTTTTACTGTAAACTATTACAATTTATGTTTGTGCGTGTTTTAGGAAGTTTTACTGAAGATCCAGACTTATGAATTTTGCAAAGTAGTTTCATGCAGGATGAACAATAAATAATAAAACAGTAAATAAGATACATAGTTTTTAAAGTGGTTCGGATACGCAAGATCCTTTGTCCAATGTCCTGAATTACCAGGAGGTCTTGAATATGTTATACTAAGCAAGTCCCAATCAATCTGTGCTCTGGACAGATCACTAGTTATAGTGTAGTGACTTTACAATAGGTTCAAACACAAGGTTTGAGATTCTCCAACTATGAAGGGGTCTTTACAATAAGAACAGTTCGGATATGAACTCCTTCGGTATCCAAGCTTATGATCTAATAAGGTTTGCATAGAGAATAGAGAACTGGAACTATGGTACTCTAGAGTGAAGAACTAAGTAGATTTCTACGATCAAGAGAGTTCTTCGCTTTGTAAGCTTGAAGAGTGCTCGAGCTTTGATTGCGTGAATGCTTTTTTACTTGTGAAAACATCCATTTGAGAGGACCTAGGCACATGTCAAAAGCGACAAAGAAAACGACCATCTCAAATTTGAACATCAATGCAGAGATTCTCTCTTTTTCAGCTTTAGGGGATCTTCAAACTCCAAGACCAATGCTGAGATGACTTCCTTTGATACCTCGGACACTTTACTGAGTTGTCCTCTACTAATATTCTCTGAATGATTTAGTTTGTAGGCCTATCCTTCTGTACTGATATTCAACACACATTCAATAGATCCTAACGAATCCTATTGTGTCTTCAATCACTGAGTCCATCCACCAGCTGAGAATAATAGTCTAGCGAGTCTATCAGCTACTGAACTCTATCTAGCCTACTGAGCTCCTAAATTGCTGACCTCAACTAAGCTATTACATTATATTGGTTCATCATTCAACTGGGGGTTTTGGGATTTGAAATCTTACATTAAATCATCACCCAACAATTTCCCCTTATTCGATGATGCCAAAACCATTACAATTAAAAACACGAATTTGTAGACATCATAAATAAAATAAGCAATAAAGCATAAGTGTGATTGTGTGTTGATCACTTAGGTGATCAATAGTGTTAAATTCAAAAGCATTACCCATGGTGACAGTGAATAGTTGTCTTCGCCATAAGGTGACACTGGTCTCTTTAAGACATGTGAAATTACAAGTACATAAATCAATCTATCACTATAAAAGCTATGCTAGCCGATCAGCCTATTCCTTGTCGGGTTCTCGAACTTTTGCAACTTAGCCTTGAAGTATGTTGATTTCGCCTCAGATGTTCGAGTCCATAAGCTTTGCGTATGTCCGACCCGAGCCGTTTGAATTTCAACCGAACTTCTTGCTTCTTCAGTGCGCGCTTTCTTCGACACAAAGAATTCTAAATTCCTCTTCAAGTTCCTTCATATATATATTTCCTTCTAGAATCATGGGAGGAGAAAGAATTTTAAATTCACGCGCTTTGAGTGGTAGTCCTACTTTTTATAGAAGTGTCTGAACTTCAATGTATAGATCATGATCACTGATGGAAAAAAAAAACTTCTCGAATAACTGATTTGCATCTGATGAGCTATCCCACATTTTCCTAATGTAGAAGCTCTTGATGAAGTTCATTTTAATGTTCTACTGAGTTTATGTTCCTTGTGCAGGTTCAGTGATGAATGATTGGTCTTAGACCAACCTACTTGGCGATGATAACATAAATTTGTGCAGGCGTTCCCCTTAGTTGAGGCAAGCCACAGTTGAGCCTAAGGTGGAGATTGTTAAGTCTTGTTAGGCCCAAGCCCAAATTACTAACACGGCCTGGTTGTCTAGGAGGCCCAACCCACTGCATACTTTCCTTATTAATGTATAACCCTATGTACAAATAGGGGTTCAGTGAGTGTATTGTCCGAAGTGTGTGCGCAACTTTGATACTTTCTTTTTTTTCTCATCTCCATTCTCTTGGTTAGTTGATCTTTGAGTGTTGTAGAGAGATAGAGTGGAGCCACCAGACTTCCTCTGCCGATTGTGGTGTGATTTGGCAATCATGAACCCTTACGAGGTATGAGTCACTGAGTGCCGTCAAGTTAGCATTTCGAGCAACTCGATCAAGGTTGTGTAGCTTTCTTTCTTCTGGTCTGAACTCACTTTTGTCCTTGGGAACTTTCTCCCCTTTTTTTCGCTCCTCGGCCTCCCAAACAAAGAATTCAACACAATCGATCATGGGAACAATGTGTCTAGATTCCAAGACTTCAATCATATTATCATGGAGCGACGTCAGTACACCATAGTTCTCCTCTCGAGAACATTGGGACCATCTCGTATACCCGACATATCGCACATCGTGGAAACAAAGTATAAAATGAATGTAAGAAATTCAAATGCAATGAAAAGCATTTTTTAGGATCTGTTCGAGTAGACCACTGACTCTTAAGAAACGATGATAAGAAGCACACTGCTCTCATACCAATTGTTGTTTTAGAGACGAGTCTTCAGGTGTAGATGAATACACCTGAGTCCAAATTTTAACTCAAACACGAAAGTCATTCTTGCTACCGAGTTAGCTTATCAAAATGTTTAGTTCTTCAGTTAAGCTTTCTGATTGTGTGAGTAGAGTAATTCAAGATACTCAAAACTGTTTGCTGATATTATCAGTCCACTAGCAACTCAATACAAGAAGTTGGGCGTAATAGTGACACGCAGTTTTTAAAGTGGTTATACTTAGCAAGTCTCAGTCGATCCATGCACTAGACAGATCACTAGTTATAGTCCAAGCAACTTCACAATGAGTTCAAACAAAAGGTTTGAGATTCTCCAACTGAGAAGGAGTTCTTACAATAAGAACTGTTCGGATATGAACTACTTCCGTATCTAAGCTAATGATCAAACAAGGTTTAAATAGAGAATAGATAACTTGAACTATGGTACTCTAAAGTGAAGAACTAAACAAATTTCTACAGCTAAGAGAATTCTTCCCTTTGTGACCTTTGAGAGTGCTAGAGCTTTGATTCCTTGAATACTTTTTGTTCACACTATCTTCAAAGCTTGAAGATTGATCTTTATTTATAGTTTTGACTCATGAAAAGATCCATAAGAGAAGACCTAGGAACGTGTCAAAAGCGACAAAGAAAAAGACCATCTCAAATTTGACATCACTGTAGAAGTTCTCTCTTTTTCAGCTTGAGGGCTACTTTATGTCATGGCAAGTAGCAAGTACGAGGCAGCTCCTCATTAGTCAAGGCTGATTGGTAGATGAGGCTTGTTCAAACTCCAACACTAATGCTGAGTTGACTTCCTATGATACTTCTGCCACTTTACTGAGCAGTCCTCTACTGATATTCTCTGAAAGATTCAGTTTGTAGGCCGATCCTCCTATATTGATACTCAACGCACATTCAGTAGATTCTGATGAATTCTACTAAGTCTTGAATCACTTAGTCCATCCACCAGCTGAGAATCATAATCTACTATATCAAATACTGAAAACTATATAACCTATTGAGCTCCTAACATGCTGAGCTCAACTAAGCTATTTCATTATATTGGCTCATAATTCAGCTAGGGATTTTGCGATCTTTAAATCTTTATTAAATCATCACCCAATGATGAAGATTAGTGTCAGATTATTCAACAACTTAGGTGTCAAAGCTATCGTAACGGTAGTCGAATTAACTGGATTAATCATCTATGTCAGATTGTTCAACAAAGGTAGAGATTAGAACTGGATTCCTTCATCGTAATGTTGTCTAATCATTAAATCTAGAGTTGTTCAACAAGCTAGGATGTAGCTAGGTTCGCGATTAGTTGGAGGATTGTTCAACAAGTCATTGATCAAAAGGATAGATATAGCTGATTTTCATTGTTCCCTGAGTTCGACACTTTTCTACACTAATAAGAAGATTCTGAGTGTGTGCAGGAATTTTATTTTGTGTGAAAACATCGATCATCAAATTGGCATTATTGTCGGGAAGCGGTGTTTCTAATTAATGTTGTCTAATCATTAAATCTAGAGGTGTTCAACAAGCTAGGATGTAGCTAGGTTCGCGATTAATTGGAGGATTGTTCAACAAGTCATTGATCAAAAGGATAGATATAGTTGATTTTCATTGTTCCCTGAGTTCAACACTTTTCTACACTAATAAGAAGATTCTGAGTGTGTGCAGGAATTTTATTTTGTGTGAAAACATCGATCATCAAATTGGCATCATTGTCGGGAAATGGTGTTTCTAATTAACTGTGTTACCTTTTGATTATGTGTGTTTTAGCTAGTATATGAGCAGGTCTTCTAACCCAAACCTTTTTTTTTCTGATATCAAAAAACCATAAGGAGGCTAACGAAAGAGATAAAGCCGCAGCAACAGCCATTATTGAAGCATCAAACTTCGTCTGCCCAATCAGAAACTAACTTTGAAGACGTTCTGCTAAGCCTAGCAGAACTGTTTTCTGAAGAGAAACTCGAGACTGAACTTGAGGAGATGGCCGACGAACAGAATAATCCAATGCTAGATCAGTTTGGAAAGCATGGTGGAGAAGATCTTCCAATACCAATCCAAGTCGAAATACCTCAATAAGCCAACCGAGATCTAGTATGGGCTTATCAAGGCCTTACAAAAGTTTTGTTCCGCTTTCTCCGAATGTATTTGTGAGATTCTCGTAATGCTCAAAAGAATACTCATGGAACAAAGGAGCATTTCCTTTGCACTCACAGATCAATGCAGGAAATTGATTTACATGTCTGCCATTGAACTCAATCAACACGTGGACAGTAATGAGACGAACATTTCTGAATTGTTACTTTCCGATTACAAAGACCAATGCCTTGGGAAAGGATATTTTTGGAGTTCAACAAGAGTTTGATGAGACACTGAACTCATATTGACGCTGTTACAAAGCTCTCATCGAAAACTGGCCTAACCATAATTTTTCAAAGGGAGATTTGTTAACCTACTTTTAACAATGTATGACAATCACTACAAAGAATCTTGTGAAGTTTTCTAGTTGTAGAGTGAATGAAGCCGAAAAGATAATTCAAGAATTAGCTAATACGACTAAGAATTATGGAGATGTCCACATCGCGAAGAGATTTGTAAATTCAATGATTATACTGATTTAGAAAGCAAGTGGATAAGCATCATGGATAGGATGGATAACCACTTTGTGAAGTCAAGAAGATGATGAACTTAATGATGGAGAAGACAACCAGCGCTTGGCCGCGAGCAAATTTGTATGGAATGTAGATAGTCCGGACGCACGCCGTTGTAATGTAATACTTAAACAAGTCAAACTGAAGATTGAAATATGATTGGAAATTGGAAAAACAACCAACAGAAGATGGATCCTTAATCCAATACATATAATCCCGGATGGAAGGATCATCCAAATCTGAAGTGGGATAATCAATATAATAAGCCCAAATCGCAGGATGCCCAAAGAACAACCACCCGTGTTCTCACTATTATCGCAATAGCGAGAACAACGTGTTTATTACCCTCCGAATCAAAGGGCTTATCTAGCATATCAACAACGGTTGCCTCCACCCGACCAACTTCAAGCATGGTGAAACACTTGAAGAAGTCTTATTTGAAATGGCTACTTCACACAATACATTGTTGCAAGCCACAAGAAACCATGCAAAGAAAGTATTTTGACTCATAATGAAGCCATCCCGAAAATATTCAAAATTCTCGTAAAGACCGTAAAATCGGACCGATAACTTGGCCTGACGGATTGGGCAACCATAAGTTTCAATCAATGAACTTTGAGGGAATCAAGGAAAGTTACATTCTCAAGTCCAGATTAACCCAAAGAATGTTAACTAACCATGGTACTTTGAGATGCGGAAGATATCTCTTAGATCCACTAAGCAAAGAACCAATGAAAATTGAAGAAAGCGGCATTGATATCGCTTTTAACTTTGCCAAGCAAGATATCCTTGAGTCATCTATGTCAAGGAAAGGCAATGATAAAGTTGATGAAAAATAATAGGAACAGGTTGTCCAGGAAGAGATGTCCAGGAATAGGAACAGGTGAGAAAGCAAAAACCTATGGAAAATATGCTGGATTTCATGTCCGTCTTTGGCAAGCTGGAAGTCATTTATGTCATTTCCTAAAGAATCAAGATCCCACAACTCGGAAAGTTAATCAAAGATTTCATTGCTAGAAAAACAAGACATACAAGGAAGATTATGGTCAATGAAAATGTCCATCATGCATTCGGAATATGCTCCCCGAGAAGTGCAATGATCCAGGTATGTTCACTTACCTTGTTTGATTTTAAATAATATGATCCCGCAAGCCCTATGTGATTTGGGAGCTTCGATTGATGTAACGCATTTGTCAGTGCATAATAGCTTAGTTGGGTTGAGTTAACCGAAACGAAAGTTGCTATTCAATTAGATGACTGATCATGCATATCCCCTGAAGGCCTTCTAGAAAATATTCTTGTTAAAAGCCATCATTTCGTATACCATGTAGATTTTTATGTGATTAACACTAATGAGGGAAAGAAGAGAGAAAATACGAGCTATATCATAGAAACCAACAACAGTACAATGCAAAGAAAGGTCCAATGTAGACCTTCCCCAAACTAAACAACCAAATCAAAACAATAAAAGGCCTAAACAGGTGGCCAACAAACTAATCAACTAGCATCAAAAAACCAAAATAACCACTGAGATGCTTATCCAAAGATCATGTAGCAGGTACTGAAATCTGAAGTTAGGATAGTCAAGCTAATCCATCCTAAGCGATGACTGAAGATGTGTAGGTGTTGTAGAAGAATCAAAAAGTGTAAGATCTGCATCATGATGTCCTTGACGAGCTAAATAATCCGCCGCCTTGTTCCCTCTCTCGTGGATGTGAGAGAAACAAACCCAAAGAACCATGAAGAATGTAGGTCCGTAGACGAGTATTAGGTGTAGAGGGGGGGGAGGGTGAATATACTTGATTCCAAGTTTTTGCTCAAACGCGAAGTTTAGTTGCCAGTTAAGCCTTCTGATCACAGGGCAGAGTGATTCAACAACTGATTCCTATCTACTGACTGATGTCAATACATAGAAATTCAGTAGATGAATGAGTGCGGAATTGTGTAGGCCCGGTTTAAGTTTGTCTCTTTGAAAAACTTTATTATGCAAACCAAACCGCTTTGCTTAGTGCGCTTCAAATCTATTTTACTCAAAAATATGATTTTGCAAACAGTTGAGAACATATGCAATAAAATAGTAAATGACACGAGCAACTTTTAACGTGGTTCGGATACGTAAGATCCTACATCCACGGTCATACCGAACAGGAGGTCTTGTTGATTTATCTGAACAAGCCTCAGCAAGGTTTCTTGCCTTCTAAGTTATAGTCCCTTAGCGACTTTACAAGATCAAATCGAAGTTTGAAAGGTTTTGTCTCCAACTAGGAAGGAGTTCTTACAATAAGAACGTTTCACTAAAGGTGAACTCCTTCAAGTGTCTAAGCATAAGATCTAACAAGGTTTGCTTAGAAAAGAGATCGGGAACAACTCTAAGTGTCTAGGATATCTCTAAGATTTCTAGTTCTCCGCTGGATGTAACAGTAAGTTTGCTAGAGTGCTTGAAGATATGTTCTTGAATTTCAAAGCATCTATGTTCCCTCGTTCCGTTGTGTTCTTCTCTTGAAGATGATCTCTTTATATAGTCGGGAACCAAGCATATATCTGTTGGAGGGGACCTACCACGTGTCACAAGACTCCAAGGAAAATGGCCATGTAATTTGAATGTAGCTTTAGAGGGTGGTTGGCTTTATGTTCGTAAGAGCATCTTTTGTGATAGAGTAGGTAAGCTTTGCTTGCTTCTCATTGGTCGAGGTATGGCAAGAGGGTGAGACTTGTCGACATCGCCTTCTAATCGAGCCGACTTCCTCCGAACCCCTGGACACTAAGTGTTCCTCTACCGATATTTGACCGATAAGGTCAGTTGTCGATTTCTCTTGTACGGTCTCCAACTAAGTCGTAGCACATTCAGTAGATCAAGGTTGATCATACTGAATCTTTTTTCTGAGTCGGCCGAAGAGTGATCTTCTACTGAGTGCTTCCAGCTACTGACTCTAAGATAACTACTGAGCTCTTATATAGACAGAGCTCTACTGAACCTATGACAAACATGGGGTTCTCGGGAACTTTAACTTCTCTACTAAAGTTCACTCCAACAACTTATCATTTACATGACTTATACAAAATAATCTAGAAAAATCAAAGCAAGTCTAGTCTATTACATCATGCTCGGCTCATCACACACTCGTGGGGTTTTGGGATCTTCAATTCCTCATTAAACATTAATACATCAATTACTCAATAACAGAGGTACTGAATCATCTCCCTATAATTTCCCTCGAATCATTGACTCATATCCTTAGATATCTTACAATTTCCCCCTATAATATGAACTATGAATCATGTCCTGACTCATATCCCTACAATTTCCCCTAATTGATGATGCCAAAACCATTAACCACTAAATTCAGTTACTTACAACTGAAAGAATTATAACTTAGGTTAAGAATTACACAAAGGCACATCAAAGAAAATCCGTGTTCGTAGAGTGTATGTTGATCACTTCAAAGGATCGGCCGTGATAAAGAACGACATAGCCATAAGACAATGAGTGGTTGTCCGCCAAGTGGAATACTAATTTTCATTGATATAGAATTGATTACATTTACAGCAGTACTACACTATAAAAAGATGAAAAGAGAGAAAGGCAAAGACTGAAAGAAGGTTGAGTCTGCTGCTATCGCGATCTAAACTTCTGAATCCTCGATTCGAAGTCTGCAAACTAGGCCTCTGAAAGTTCTACCCCATAAGATTTGTAGATGGCTTCCCTGAGACTCTTGATCTGTGGAAGATCTAATGTCATTTGGGAGGACATCTTGTTGCGCTCCATGGCTATCTTCACCTCTTTCTCTATCTCTTTAGTGCAGATGTTACCCTCAAGAGTCATTAGGCGAGTCAAACGTCTGAATGCAGGCGCTTTCAGTGACATTCCTTCCTTGTGTAGAAGTATGATGATCTGAGCATGGTAGGTGGGATCAAATTGATATAAGAATTGATCGAACAGTTTATCCACTGGAATCTCACTTGGATAGCACTGCCATACATAGTAGCTCTTGATGAAATCTTCCTTTAGCACTCTCACATCGCTCGCTCAGTTCCAAGGGATCCACTTATCAGTGCGGCTGAATGGAGTTTTCTTGAGATGAGGCTTCTTTCCACCGTGTCTATAGAATTTGGAAGTAGTCATGATCTCTCTGCTCCTGACTGGAACGGCTTCCCTAGCTGCTTTTTTAGTTTTAGCAATATGCTCTGTCAATTTAGCTTTTCTCAGTCTTTCTCTGGCTTTAGTTGTTAGTCTTTCTCTAGCTGTGAAGTCAAGGCCCATCTCCACTATGTCCCACAAGGCTTTTTCTTCAGCTATCTATTTAGCTGTAAGTTTAGGAGCTTTCTTCTCCAAACTTTCGCATACAAGGCTTCTTGTTAGTGTCGACTTTCAGTCAGACTCGTAAGCCGATTTTTCAATTGGCTTCTGCTGAGTCTTTTTAGGAGGGGTTGGCTTCTGCTGAGCTTTCTTCAGCTGAGCCTGAGTCCTTGACTGCCTTGCAACAGGGACTTTTGGCTTTCTCTTCAGTTTGGCCTCTTCTTCTTGTCTGACTTCATTATCAAGCTGAGCCTGCAGCTGCTGAGCCATTAATTCATCATGAGCCTCATGTTCTTTCTTGGACTTGAACTTAGGCGATGGAGGGGGAGAGTTCTCGCAGTTATCTCTTTGTCGCCTCTTCGCCGCAATCGCTATGTCCCCTCGATGAATTGGGCTATCTCATCGATAAGTGCCTGAGCTGAGGAACCTTCTCCTGATCCTCCAACATGCACTGTCACATGCTTAATATGATCCCGAGGCTCTGACTGGCCTTCAGTAGCTTTTTCTTTATCCTTTTCTTCTTGTAGGATTTTGGGGAGGGGGAGATCTGTTTTGGATACAATGAACTCCTTTATCTCTTCGATCTCTTCCCCTTTCTTCTCTACCCCATCCTTTACTTACCCATCATCTTTTGCTTCCCCAACCCTCTTACCTTCCCCATTTTTGGCATCATCAGCCGAGGTCAGTAGGGTTTTGACAGCAACTACATCATCTTGTAGGTTGTATAGAGAATTTTTGATCTGGGTGAAGGAGGAGTTGAGGTCCTCGACGACATCACAATATTTGTCCCAATCCCTCTCGTGATCACGGCGGATCTCCTTGAGCAGGGTATCAGTATGGGCTTTGTACTACAATAGAGATGTGTCTAGTAACCTCTGTGAGTCCGACTGGATGAGGTCCAGAGCTTTGGCTTGTTGAGTGAGAGCTTGAGCCACACTGGATGATGCAGCTATATTCCTTTCATCCATCGTCTTCTGGACTTCCGCCATTGTTTCAGCCAGCTACTCTGAGAAATGTTTGGCTTGAGTTTCAAGCAACTGCTGGCACTGAGTGGCTAAGTCCTACTTCTGAGCTGCTAGAGCCGTCTTGATGATCTCCTGAATATTTAGCGTGGAGCTTCGAGACCTTCTCGACTTCTCCAAACGAGGGCATCAATTCGCCGCTGTCCGTAAACGTGATGTTCAAGTGTGTGAGGGGAATAGAGTGGTGTTTAGATTTTCATTTGAACACGAAAGTCAGAGTTCACTAATAGCACGTAATGAGTTAGATACATGGCAGTTAGATTTCCTCCATTAGTTATAAATATTATGTTCTAAAATTAAGTCAAAGGTAACTTATGGAGGAATATAAGTTATTTCGATAAACTCTCCCAAACGCACGCAAAATGACTTATTATTTAGTATAAGTTGAAATAAAGTATCTTAAGCCCTTCCAAACGGGGCCTAATAAAACTTAAATCCCCCATCAATCTTAGCAATATATTTTGAAGATGAATAACTATAATTTGTTCATTCTTCACACTCGAAGGACTTGTTCACAAATGATCATCCCGTCGTCATTATATATATAAGGAGCGGGTCTTTTGAGAACACTCCCTTAGTAAGAGAAGTAAGAGTAATTGTACACCATTGATCTTGAGGTATGGATGGACCGGATTGATTGTTTTTTTATTTTCTTCTTTGATTTTTTTAGGCATGTGGAGCCTTATTAAGGGTAAACCCTAAACACACAAATTCAACATGTATTTTGACCATTATGCATTCCAAGATTGAAACCAAATTCCCCAATTTTGAACTCATTTCCCCTTCGAGAATACCGTGACGCGTGAATCGATGCTTCCTCAAATCTCAACCTCCATTCGACACGCCAATCGGATGCTTCCATTCAAGACCCCGGTGTTTGTGTTCGAATACGACCGTAACCGATGCTTCGACTCGCTGACTTGAATCCATTCAACGCTTCCTACGCACCGCAACCGATGCTTCGTACTCGTCGACTTGAACTGCTCGACCCGCTCAATGCTTCCTAGGCTTCGACTTGGCTTGTTGTAGATTATATTGTTTCAATTTTCGAATTGAAATCTTAGACATGAACTGCTAGAGGAATTCGAAATGTGTGTTCTTAATTCCTAGGGTTTGAATGTTTTTGGGGTAAGATTCGAACTTCTAGGGTTTTGAATTTGTAGGCTTCATGAATTTTCAATCAAGTTTGCATATAGAACTTCCAATTGATATCTAGGGTTTTGAATATGCACATGTAGAAGGATTAATATGAAAATTAGGATAATTAAGCATAGTAGGATTGCAATTGTTGAGTTAACTTGTTGAGCATCTGAAATTTGTGGACTGTACATGTAGAAGGCTTAATATGCAACATACACAATTCTATGGCTTGCTAAATTTGGGGGTGGGAGGGAAAATCGTGTATGATTTAGTATGAACATTACACAATTAGATTTACATTGTGAAAATCCTAGCATGGAAAGCCGGAATTTTGTAACTGTTTTATTATGCACATTGTTGTTAACTTTTCTGCACAAATTAAGAGTATGCACATTGTCGTTAACTTTTATGCACATTTAGGTTTAAATGTGTGCACATGTTTTGTGAGCACCTTTTGAGTTCAATTATTGTGTATCTGTAATCCTTGGATTGCATAGTTTACTAGTTTTATTTATATCAAAATACTGTAGATGTCTACGTTTCTTCCAGTCTCGTGCATATAAATACTGTAAATGTGCATAAGATAATCACTGTGTGTGCATACAAAGTATTGGTTGATTTTTTTTTTTTTTGTGTTCAAGGATTATTATATGTTGTTTATGCACATTATTCGGTTTTGTATTTATGATGGCAAGCTTATTAGTTCATATTTCTGTTGGGATGAATATCAATTTCTTCGATTTGTGTTGAATTATCCGACTTTTTAATGATGTTTAGACTTCATTTATTTTCGCAAGAATTGTTAGACAAATCTACTTTCATTTTGTGTTTCCTTCTGAAATGGAACTTCATTAGTAATAATTTTAATTTGATTCCCAAAATATTTGGAATATGGAACACTTTAGTTTGATAGTTGCTGGTTATGAGTATGTAGTCTAGTATTTCTTTTTAATTATGTAAAATATGCATAACTTATGCTCAAAGTGTGCATACATTATACTATAAATATGTATGGTGTTTTTTAAGTGCATATGTCATCTCTAAATGTGCATACTCTGCTAACTTTTGAAGAAAAGATACATGAACAGTGTGCATAGTAAGAATGCCGCATATTCGCACTAAATGTGCAGATTAATTTCACTAACTAAGCATAATATATTATGTAAATGTGCAAACTTACTGCACCTAGCGTTCATATAAATTTCACTAAATGTGCATACTGTGGTTACAAAATTTGCACTAAAAAGTTACGAAATGTGCATAACAAATCTTCCTTATTAAAAACTAAAATTAGTCTACATACACATGCCTTCAACACCAATAAAACTACGAAGTAGGTTCCTTGCATCCTTAACCTAGCAAGGCGTTCTCGACGTCTACTTCCAACAGCACGAATAGTATGATCTCTAACCCGGTTCTGACTCCATGTGATCAGTGTTGTACAGTCCTTCACACGTAGAATGTTGATTTGCTTCTTTGAATTCTTCTTGAGGCCACACCTCCAAGCTGCAGAGTTATCCCCCATAAAAGTTTCCATGTGTCGCATTGTAAACACAACGATGTCCTTCACGATATTGATCAATGAAACAACCACGTTTTCAACTTTCTGCTCAAGTTCATGATTCAGCAAAAACATCCTCAAGCATTCCCTCTACACTATTAATTCAACCTATTAGTTGACATATAATAGTAAATGAATAAGTATATCAATATTTCTGAAGCATACTAGTTTTTTAATCAAATTGAAGTACTTTGTTTAGAAAATCACGATTCGATGTCGTTCTAGCTATCAACTACATGGATCTTTGGCCCTTTCAATTCCATCATAACCATGTAATAATGCTGACCAACAATTACATATAATTGAATCTGGGTATTGCATACCTCCATTATTAGCAGGTTATAATCATTATATAAATACTAGAGAATTTCAACTAATCACTTACTTGCTCAAGTTCTGCTATTGCTCCGTCCCGTGCATATAAAAAGTTCAACGTGTACAAACAAATGTTTTCAATTTTGATTTTAAAAAATGTGCAGAATACATACTTTGCAAGATGAGCTTATCACACACAAAATTCAAAAATGTGCATACTCCACCTCATCGATGTGCATACTTAAATCCCACCTTGTGCAGATAACAAATTTACATTTTGCAGAATACATAATTCGAATTCTGCAAATGCACATTCAAATTCAAATTTCCGTAAGTCGGCAGACTAACAAATGTGCATATTTCTATTCAAAATACATTAGAGTATCAAATTTAATATGTTTTCATACAATACCCACATTCAAATTCAAAATGTGCACAATCAAATTTTCCGAACAACACCCTATAAATTGGGGATGCAATCAACATTGTACACAATCCAAATTCGCAAACAACAAAACCCTAGAAACTTCTATTTGCAAATTCGCAAACAACAAATTCGCAAACAACAAATTCGCAAACAACAAAACCCTAGAAACTAAATACCTTCTATTTGCGAAGAAACTTCTAAATCGGCTTTAGAAAAGCACAAATATTTGCTCGTCCCCTTTATAGAAGCGCAAATCTTGCCCGTAGTCGTCACCTCTCCAAGTGAAGTATGCAGAAACAACCTTTCTTCGCAAATTATAAAACGGCGTATCTGCAAAGGCAATGGCTTCCTTTCATCATCTTACATATTTAATCTCCTCGAAATCACACAAGGAAATTAGTCTTTCAACGGTAGACGAATGGTGGCTCCAACAATCTCTACAGCCAAAATTTCGAATGGGAGAGGCGGTGAAATGGGGGTTGGGTTAGAAAGGAGCCTCTTCAAAACTTTATGCACATTTCCGTCCCCCGTAATGCCCTTCTCTATTATTAAATCAAATAAGGAAAATAGAAAACGAAACTAAATTCAACTAATCTAGTCCATCCATTCAATATGATCTATGGCTCTATAGTATTCTTAATTCTCTATCTGGGGGTGTTCTCCATAGAACCACACACACACAGACATATCTATATATATATATATATATATATATATATATATATATATATATATGGAAAGGATCAAATGAGAACCAACCCCTCCCATGAGAACTAAGAACCAATCTTATCCGTTAATATTTGTAAATCAATGGATGATGTTAATTAACTAATTATTTTAGTTTTTAAGGAAAATATTAATGAAAAGGTCATCAATGTAATATTGACATTATTTTTTAACAAAATCATCCTATAATTATGGAACATTATCTATACAATTATGACTAGTTAAGTTTATATTTAATTTATTTCTGCATAAAACCGTGTCAATTTTAATTGATTTGATTTATGAAGGAAACTTCCTATCACATTAAGAAGATCCCAATATAATTTCCTATCACATTAAGAAGATCCTATCACATTAAGAAGATCCCAATATTTTTGCATGATTATTTAGGATATGCATGCTCAATTCACTCCATCAGTGATCCTATAATTATGTGATTGTCTATTTGTGATCCTACAATTAAGTGATTGCATTTTCCTTTAATTATGTGATTGTATTTTCCTTTTCTAGATTAAGTAAGATTTGTTGTAGCCTTGTAATATATATTTGGCACATGTATATACAATACATAAGTTTTTCTTCCGCAATATAATTCTTCATGGTATCAGAGCAGGGTTTATCTTAACCCTATTCTTCATCACATCGCCATCGCACATATTGTGCCACCGCCTCAAAATTATATTTTTCAATTGTCGTCGCACATTTTAAGTGCCACCACATCCTTATTATTTCCTCATGGTCAAAGTTGATACCACCAACGCCAATTCCCAATTTTCTCTTCATCCGTCTGACAATCCGGGTCAGAACTTTGTTACGGAGCAACTACATGATGCGAACTATGCCTACTGGGTAGATGAGATCAGCAACGCCTTGTGTGCAAAGAATAAAATTGGTTTCGTCAATGGAACCATTTCTGAACCTGCAGCTGGAGACGAAAAACATGAGGCTTGGGATCGATGTAATGCTATGGTCCTTGGATGGCTAAATAGTTCTATGACGAAGGATATCCGTCTTAGTGTTAAGCGGATAAAAACTGCTCATGATGTATGGACCAATCTACGCGAGCGTTTTGGAAAGGCAAGTGCACCACGAGGGTTCGAGCTTCTCAGAAAGATCATGCTTACACGCTAAGATAGAGGCACGGTTGCATCTTATTAGAATAAATTAAGATCTTCATGGGATGAAATTGAAACTTTGTCTCCTATTCCTCCATGTGGTTGTGGTAAGGAAAACAAACCTCTCACCGAATTCTTACAAAGGCAAAGATCTATACGAGTTCTTGGTCGGCTTAGATGATGATTTTTCTTCACTTAAAACTCATGTCCTAAGTCTCAATCCCATGCCTTCTGTTGGAGTTGTGTATCACATGGCATCTGAAGATGAGGCACATCGTCAGCTATCCAATTATCGACGTGCCACGATGGATGCATCTGCTTTCCATGCGGGTCATACGACTCATACCAGCTCAGAACCGAATCCTCTCGCACTGCCGGGACAATCATTATCCTTTTAGCCGTGATCAAACTAAATTTCATAGTACAAATAGTCATCCCTTTTGTACTCATTGTCAACGCACGGGACATGTCAAAGAACGCTGCTACAAGTTGATTGGGTATCCGCAAGATCAAGGCTCTCGTGATGGTGGACGAGGCCGTGGGCGATGTGGTGGTGGAAATCAGCGAGGTCAGCGGACCTCCACCGCGTGCTGCTAGTGTTGATAGCATTTCTAATCGGATAACAGTCTTACCGCCGATCAATACACTCGCTTGATGGAGTTCATTGGTCCCTCAAAAACCTGCAACACTACCGCCGCTACTTCTAATAACGGTTCGGATTTAGCACATACTCCTAGTGCCGCCTTAACCGCAAATACGGGCCGGTAAGGATTTTCCTTCGATTCTCGGGGTCGTGGACTCGGAGCCGCTGAACATATTGCATGGGATGTTTCTTTGTTGCGGGATGTGCGTAAAGATATTACGTATACTTTGGTTCGAATATCGAATGGTGACGGTATTCGTGTTGCTTCTGCACCGGAGATGCTATATTATCTCGTGAAATTCCTCTAAAGAACGTCTTGCATATTCCCCGATTTCCAAGGCAACCTTTTGTCTCGTTAGTCGATTAACTAAAGATATGAATTGTGCTTTTATCTTCTTCCTGGATTTCGTGTAATGCAGGATTTGGGCTCGAGGAGCCTGATTGGAGTGGGTAGAGAGTGCAATGGTCTATATAGGATGTCACCATTTCGAATTAAGGGATCGGCTCTCACACCTTGCAAAGATCCGATTGTTTGGCATCGACGTCTTGGACATCCTTCGGCCGACAAACTACGTCGTCTTGGTTTTTACCTTACTACTTCTTCTAGTACTTTATTTTGTGATTCTTGTTTACTGGCAAACAGTACACGAACACCCTTTTCTTTAAGTTCTATAAAGACTTCAAACTGTTTTGATTTGGTTCATTGCGATATTTGGGGCAATTACAATGTTACTTCTTCTTCTGATGCTTCATATTTTTTATCCATAGTAGATGATTTTAGCAGGGCTGTCTGGGTATTTCTATTACCTCGAAAATTTGATGTTGGTCATACACTTATTTCTTTTTGTAAGATGATTCATACTCAATTTGGTGTGACTATTAAACGGATACGTACTGACAATGGGCCGGAATTTCAATCCCATCTCATGTTAGACTACTATGGGGCTCATGGAATATTATTGGAGACCTCGTGTACTGACACACCTCAGGAGAACGGTGTCGTGGAGCGAAAACACCAATATTTACTTGAGGTAGCTCGTGCTCTACGATTCCAAGCTGGTTTTCCACTCAAGTTTTGGGGAGAGTGTGTTCTCACGGCTACACACCTAATAAATTGCTTACCTTCAAAACTTATTGATTACAAAACCCCATATGAGATTTTATATGGCAAAGTTCCTAATTATGAAACATTGCGAGTGTTTGGTTGTCTTGTTTATGCCCATGGCAATCACAAGCCACTGGATAAGTTTGCTAGCCGTGCTCGTCCTTGTCTTTTCCTTGGCTATTCTAATTCCCAAAAAGGTTATCGGGTATATGATCTTGAAACTTTAGATTTTTATGTCACCCGAGATGTTTGCTTTTATGAGGATATATTTCCTTTTAAACAAAAATCTTCCTTAGTTGACTTTACCACTTCCATAACCGACTTGTGCTCTGACCACATGGTGATGACAATGCTAATGGACCCTACCGCACCAAAGTCTCTCAACAAGAGCATGCCTCATCATCCAATGCATGCAATTTTCATGAGGACCATGCATGTGAATCTACTCCCACGTCCGCTACTACCGATTCTTCTGATGATTATGGATCTCTTTCTCATGAGCATATCGTCGAGGATACTACTGCCACTCATGGCAACACTCATGAGTCTGAACCCCTAAGGGCTTCTACTCGGGTTCGTCGATTGCCGAAACATCTTGATGATTTTGAAGTAAACTTACCATTATCCTTAGACCATTCGCACTCCTCCACCACTCCGACATCCTCCTCAACAGTCCACA
Organism: Lavandula angustifolia; assembly: GCA_028984105.1. Taxonomy (NCBI): domain Eukaryota; kingdom Viridiplantae; phylum Streptophyta; class Magnoliopsida; order Lamiales; family Lamiaceae; genus Lavandula; species Lavandula angustifolia. Next base: position 37,486,669 of record CM054804.1, read on the forward strand.
CTCTTGCTAATTTTGTATCTTATCATCATTTCTCACCAAAACACCGTACTTTTCTCGCGGCTATCACCTCTCGTGATGAGCCCGTATATTTTCACCAGGCGATCAAGAATCCATTATGGTGTGAAGCTATGCATAAAGAAATTCAAGCTTTAGAAGACAATGGCACCTGGACTCTAGAAGAACTTCCTCCTGGCAAAAGAGTTGTAGACTCCAAATGGGTCTACAAAATCAAATACAAACCAAATGGTGAAATTGAACGCTATAAAGCATGTCTCGTTACCAAGGGATATACACAGATTGAAGAGCCGGATTTTCATGAAACTTTCGCCCCGCTGCCAAGCTTGTCACAACCCGAACTATTCTCGCTGTTGCTTCAAAACATGCTTGGCATGTCCATCAACTCGACGTAAATAACGCATTTCTTCTTGGCGATCTTCATGAGGACATTTACATGAAACTTCCTCAAGGTTATTTGCATGTGGGGAGACCCGAGTTTGCAAGCTTTGCAAGTCTTTATATGGTCTTCGTCAAGCATCGCGAAATTGGTATCATAAATTCACAGCAGCTCTCTTAGAGGTTGATTTTCGACAATCTCGAGCAGATCATTCTCTCTTCATTTTTGAACGAGATTCCTCTTTCACTGTTGCCCTCATTTATGTTGATGATGTGATTCTTGCTGGTACTGACTTGGATCATATTGGGTCTGTTAAATCTTTTTTACACAACCTTTTTAGCATCAAAGATCTTGGCCCTTTAAAATATTTTCTTGGAATTGAAGTAGCACGTTCTTCTAAGGGTTTTGTTTTGTCTCAGAGGAAGTACACTCTTGATATTCTTGCAGAGAGCGGCATGCAAGGCTGCTGCCCCTCCTCCTTTCCCATGGAACAAAATGCCCGCTTTATAATGGATGATGCAAGCAACAAGATCGATGCTGGACAATTTAGGCGCCTCCTTGGTCGTCTCCAATATTTGACTGTGACACGTCCTATATCTCATATGTTGTGAATGTGTTGAGTCAATTTGTTTGTAATCCAAGACAAAGCCATTTTGATGCCGCACTTCGTGTCCTACACTATCTCAAGGGATCTCCTGGTCAAGGCATTTTTCTACCCGCTGACGGGTCACTCAATTTAGAGGCCTACTTTCGATGCTGATTGGGGGGGTTGTCCCATGACACAACGATCTCGCAGTGGTTATTTCATCACTCTTGGTAATGCGCCTATTTCTTGGCGCACTAAGAAACAGACCGTGGTTGCCCGTTCTTCAGCCGAAGCAGAGTATCGTGCTATGGCAGCCACTGTTAGTGAAGTACTTTGGCTCCGCTGGTTATTGCGTGATCTTCGCATTATTTGTATAGATCCTACGCCTCTCTTTTGTGATAATCAAGCCGCACGACACATTGCAAAGAAATCCTCGCTTTTCATGAACGAACTAAACACGTCGAGATGGACTATTATTTTGTTTGCGAACGAATTGAATACATTGATATTTCCGGTTTTACCCATTTCTACTCGCCTTCAACTTGCCGATATTTTCACTAAAGCTCTGGGGCCGATCAATTTTCATTTTTACTCGGCAAGATGGGTGTTCGTGATCTTCACGCCCCATCTTGAGGGGGAGTAAAGGAAACTTCCTATCACATTAAGAAGATCCCAATATTTTTGCATGATTATTTGGGATATGCATGCTCAATTCACTCCATCAGTGATCCTATAATTATGTGATTGTCTATTAGTGATCCTACAATTAAGTGATTGTATTTTCCTTTAATTATGTGATTGTATTTTCCTTTTCTAGATTAGGTAAGATTTGTTGTAGCCTTGTAATATATATTTGGCACATGTATATACAATACATAAGTTTTTCTTCCGCAATATAATTCTTCAATTTATCCAATTATTTATTTAGAAAAACTAAGCCACCCATTCTCGTTTGTCAATAATTTAAAATGAAAATTTAAATATATATATTTTTTTAAAGCATTAGATATGCTTTAGCCATTTTATATTCAATGCTAGAGGGTATGATGAAATTTTCCCACTACATATATATCCTTATACTAAATATTCGCCAGGATCTATTGTTGCTTTTTCCTATTCATTAGGACAAGGATAATTTATAGTTACTCCTCGAAATATAGTGGGGAAGGTTTCATCATACCCTCTAACATCTTTAATTTAATTTAATAGTTCATAGTTAAAGATGTTAAAGGGTATGATGAAATTTTCCCACTACATATTTCGAGGAGTAACTATAAATTATCCTTGTCACACAATGAGATAGGAAAAAGTAACAATAGATTTTGGAGAAGAGAAGTTAGAGCTAGAGATATCAAAAAATTTATATACATCCGACTAAATTTATAAATTCACATCCCTCATTAATTAAATTAAATATAATTTCTTCATTAGCACCATTTGTGATCTTGTTATAGATGGCTGAAACTTTATCACATCCAACTCTCATGCTCCATCTATAAATCGCATTGTTAATCATATTCAATAGGTTCAATTATCTGGAACGTGGACAAAAGCTTTGTTGGATTGTTCTCTCACTCCTATTCCTCTTGACTCGTAAGCCATATATCTTCCAAGAAAGCACGGCACATGTCTAGATTTTTGGTGTTTTATACAAGTTCATAAGTTCTTTTTTTTAACAAATTTTATGGATGCAGTATGAACGGATGATACAATGTGAAGCAAGAAATTACTTCTCAAGAGCAAGCGTTATCGCGGTAAATGCTTCAAATACAAAGAACACTCATGTAGTTAATTGCAAAACAATTTTGTTGGGTGATGATTCTATCCTCAGCAATGTCGGAAAATAGTGGGAAATGACTCATTCTTCTCTGTTGACATTTACTCAATAGCCCTGTGCTCTGAAGGAGTCTGTGAAGATTTGAAGATCCCAAAACCCTATATTGATTGGTGAACCATTACGTTGTAATCTATTTTTGTCTCTCGAGGTTTCGCACTCGCAGACACTCCGCTCTAGTTCAGCACTCAGGGGATTATCTCGCCTCAAGCACTTAAGTAGAAGACTCGTGGGATACTGGACTCAGCAGAGCAAGATATCGAAAGGAGTCGCTGAACCGAACTCAAGAGAGTAGTTCATCGAACTCGTAGTTGATCTTCGCAGAGCCGACTCAAGCCAGGAGCATGTTATCGAATCAAATATCGACTTAGCAACGGCCGCATGCTTTCCGACCGTCAGATCTTTAAAAGTCATATCAGCAGAGTCAATACGAAGAAGAGGGAAGTCAGCTTCAGATCTCCTTGAAGTCTGTTCTGTCTCAACCACTTTCTGAACCTCGACCAATGACAGGCAGCCACGTATCCTATACCTACTAAAGCTGCAAGTCAACAACTTTCCAGAAATGAAGGGAAAGGACACTGCTACCATACTTCAAAAGAGCCGTTAGCTACCCAAAAGAGAGAGACAAGGGATCGTCGTCTCCAATGGATCTATCCTAATCTCTTCTCTATAAATAGAGGGATAAATCAAATTTGAAGCTCACCGAACCTTCGCATACACGAGAGAACACACAGAGCATTCAAACGTGCAAATTCAAAAAAGCCTAAGTCTTCCGCAAGAAGTTTGAAGAAACAATCTCTGGCAAAAGACTACATTCCTGCTCTTAGGGAACCAAGCTGAATTGTTTTATACAGCCTCTAGCATCCAAACGATGTTACACGAACCCATAGCTTACACTCAGCTGTTCGTCGTTCTAGAAGCCACATCCTTGTTCCCTATCCCTCTAACCTAAGCTCAATAGACTAAATCCATAGCTTAGACAAAGGAGTTCACTTCTGAACTGATCTGTATTGTAAAGGACTCCTTCACTGCTGGAGAGTTTTTCAAACACTTAGTTTGATAACCTTGTAAACTGAGACTTGCTTAGTATAAATCTCAAGACCAGAGTTTGTCCAGCGTACAATCCAATTGAGACTATCTCTGTATGATACATAGCTTCCTGATCTTTCGGGACAGTAGACATAGAATTGTTGTGTCCGAACCACTTTAAAAAATCTCTGTGTTCAGCGTTCTGTTTTTTACTGTTGCATTGATTTACTGTTCATACTAAAAATATCTTTCAAATCATTCAACTGAGTTTCAGCAAACTTAACATACTGTACTAATCTACTGAAACATTTTTGATAAAAATGTTTTCCTAACTCAACTGAATTTGGGCCTACACTATTCCGCACTACTGAACTCTACCTGAACAATACTGAATTCTGACACTAAGTCAGCTACCAGGTCTCAGTAGAGTCAGTCACTCTACCACATGATTCAGAAGAGCTTATCTAGTCTGCTGAACTTGTTCAGTACGACACTTTCCTGAAAAGGATTGTTCGTGTTTAAGTTGAGAAATTGGTTTTCAGGTGTATTCACCCCCCCCCCCCACCCCCTCTACACCTGAACATACACTCGGGACCAACAATTGGTACCAGAGCAGGAGTTCTATAAGACTCTTTCTATTCTGAAACTGGTCTACTTGAACGGATCTGGAAAACGTTTTCACTGCATATCATTCTTCATTCATATCACTATCTATCATGTCTGATATGTCAGGGATCAGGATGGTACCCATGTTCTAAGTAGAGAACTATGGTATATGGGCGGGTCGAATGGAAGCACGTCTGACCTCTCTCCACGATAGCATGACAGAGGTTCTAGAGGACGGACCTATCGTTCCAATGATCGATAGCGTCGTAGCTCCGGATCCAGCAGAAGGAGCTGGAATGGTGACCGGGAAGAAGATTCCCAAGGACAGAAGTCTCTTCACCCTGGAGGAGAAGAAGCTTCACAACTTAGACCGCGTCGCCAGAAACGCTATACTAACCACCCTGAGTGATTCCTATCTTGGAAGAGTTCAGGACTGCAAGTCCGCAAAAGAACTCTGGGATGCTCTAGCGCTACTGAGTCCGGGGACTCAGAAGATCAAAGCGAACAAACTTGTGCTGGAACTTCAGAAGCTGGAGAGGTTGTCTCTCATGCCTGGTGACACCATTGAAGATCACAACATCAGATTTACGAATCTGATGAACTCTATCAATGGGCTGGGAAAGACATTCTCCAACCGAGAGATGAATCTCAAGATTTTGAGGGCACTGCCAGACGGAAACTGGACCCCCTTTTGCTACTTTATTATGTCATTCTGATTTAGATATTGTTACTCCTGACCATATCTTTTCAGAACTAAAAGCAGAGGAGTTCGAGTTTGGCTTACCTCAAAGGAAGCAGCGAGCTGAAGCTGACACCCAAGTCGACCATGCCTTTAAAGCATCAGTCAGCACAACAGCTCCAACGTCTAGCAAGGCTGAACCTTCACTCAGTGACATACAAGAAGGAAATCTAGCCAAGAAGTACGCACTGCTTGCCGTGAAGTATCAGAAGGAAAGGAGAGGCGCAGAAAAGTGACTAAAGCCCTCAGAGAATCCAGAGTCCCTCAGAGAATCCAAGGGTAAGTCTTAATATATGCCTAAGTGCACTCCTGATTCGCATAACTCTGAATGCAGGAAACAAGAGGACTCTGCTCAGTCGAAAGACAGTGAGAGCAAAGAGGAAAGAGTCACAACTCGCTACAACCGCAAGAAGTCGTGACATTACCAAGCATGACCGTCCCGAGCTCAGCATCGCTGAAAGAACAAATACAAGCAAAGCAAGAAGGGAAAAGTTCATCAAGAAGAGACAAGCATACATTGCCGGTGAACTCTCAAACGACTCGGATGAAGTCGATTCCTTCATGGATTCATCTGACGATGAAGCAGCTTTCATGGCCTTAGAGCTTGAAGTCGAAGAACATGCCGAAAAGTGTCTCATAAAGCATGAGAAGAGGATGAGGTAAATTCTCATGAACCATTTAATACCTCTTCACACCGCACACACGACACTCTTTCAAAAAGTGCACGAGAACTGACATCGCGATCGCATATGTAGAACTACTCAACGAGCGTATTCGTGATGAGTTTGCAGCTCAGTAAGATTCTTCAGGAATTGAATACCCTGAAAGTGGAGAATCAGAGACTTTCTCAGGAGAGTCAGGTCGCCACTGAATCAGAAGGACTTGTGTTGAGACTCAGGGAGGAGATAAACTCTCTAATGGCCAAGTCTCAACATCAAGAAGCTCAGATCTCAGTCTTGACCAAAGACTTAACTCAGAAAGATACTGAACTGAGTCTACTAAAGTAAGAGTTGTCAGGACTTCAGACCGAGCATGAAACGCTGAAGAAGAGTGCTGATGTCTGGAGGAACCTGATGATAGAGCGTTACATGGGCGCTGAAAAAAAGCTAGAGGCTATACTAGCAAGCAACAAGCCCAAGCATTGCAAGGAGGGACTTGGATTCAGCCAGGGAGTCTCCCCATCTGCCCCCGTACGCTCAGAAAACCGGCTTGCTGATAGGTTTGTTCAAGGGGAGACCATCAATGCAGACATACTGAACCCCCTAGCCAAGAACAAACAAAGATGAAGGCTCCTCATCCTAGTTATCAGTACTCTGACAAAAAGATAAGCACCGTATCACCCCGCCTAGCCAAGGGGGAATCAAGAAAAGCAAAGTGGGCCGATCAAGATGGACCTCCACAACCGACTCATCCAAACTCCAAGATGTGGGTCATATTACTATGATCCTATAGTCAGGAGAGGATCCAAAATTCAGAAAAAGAAGAAGAAAGTCGTGCAGAAGGCAAAGGTCAGCAGTCCACCTACACTGAAGATCAGGACTCCTGAACCTGAAAAGCCTCAGAAGTCAGCATCGACCAGTCTAGTGGTCAAATAAGTTGACAAAAGTGGAAAGAAACTGTCTGAGACCACCAGGGTCGTAAGACAGATATGGGTTTCCAAAAACTAACATCTAAGGACCCAAAATCAAAAATAAAGGGTACCTAAATATAATTTTGTTTTGCAGGTGCACAAGGACCCTTGGTATGTGGACAGCGGATGCTCAAGACATATGACGTACCAAAAGGACTTGCTGAAGAATTATACTACTGAAGAAGGACCCCGAATCGAGTTTCGAGACAACGCAAAAGGCTACACCAGAGGCTATGGAACTCTCAGCATTGGAACAACAATAGTTCCAAGAGTATCATATGTTGATGGACTTCAGCATAACCTTCTCTCTGTTAGTCAATTTTGTGATAACTCGAATAGAGTGATTTTTTTACGCTGGTTTCTGTGATATTATTGAAAAATCTACAGGGAAAACAGTGTTATCGGGTTCGTGCAAAAAGAATATTTATGTAGCTGACTGGAACTCAGCTGAACCTAAAGCTTGTTTGTTGGCGAAGAATGACAACATAATGGGGTGGCTTTGGCACAGAATACTCACCCATCTCAACTTCAAGACGCTCAACAAATTGGCTAGAAACACTCTAGCAAGAGGACTGCCGAATGAAGTATTCAGCAAAGACACTCAGTGTGAAGCATGTCTGAAGGGAAAGCAAATAAGGAATCAAAATCCGCCTGTTCCATCTTCTTCCACTGATGGAATCCTTCAGCTGCTACATATGGATTTGTTCGGTCCAGCCTCTCCAACGGACGATCGTAGGCAAGAAGAATGCATTAGTGGTCATTGATGACTACTCGCTACACACGGGTCATATTTATCGCCAACAAACCGACGCCAAAACAGAGTTACCAATGCTTCGAAAAGGCTCAAGTGCCAAGAAGAACACCAAGATCGGCCAAGATGCGTCGTGCAGCAGGAACCGGAGTTCTTGAATTTCATGGTGGAGGAGTTCTGCAAAGCAAAAGGGATAGAGCATGAGACGTCTGCCGCACGCACGCCTCAACAAAATGGGGTTGGTGAGAGGAAGAATCGCACACTCAAAGAAGCAGCAAGGAGCCTGCTCGCAGACTCAGAACTCCTAACCAAATTCTGGGCAGAAGCAACTGATACTGCATGTTACACTCAGAACCGATCTCTACTGACAAAGCAGCATAAGAACACACCATATGAACCATGGAACGGCAGGAAGCCTTCTTTATCTTATTTCTATATTTTTGGGTGTTCGTACTCTATTCACAATAATGGGAAAGATCAGCTGAGGGCTTTTGATAGCAAGTCAGATCAGGGAGTGTTCTGAGGATACTCCCAGGTCAGCAAAGCTTTCAGAGTCTTTAACTATCGAACCCTTTGCGTGGAGGAAAGTCCTCTTGTTGTTTTTAATGAGTTTGCTATTGAAGACAGGAGCAGAAACTCTAAACCTGAATCTAAGGAACACAGTAAACAGCTATAGGATCTGAGTTTAAAAGACAAAGTTCAAAAGATCCAACTATGTTGGGATGATGATTCAGATGAGGAAACTGAAGACAAGTCTATTGAATCTCAGCCAGCAGCAGAAGTAGCTGAACAGATTGACTCTCCTGAACATAGTCAATCCCAGGTAACTCAGGTTGATGAAGAAACCCCAGTGGTAACTGAGACCTCTACTGAGAATAATAATTCAGGGGGAACTAATGATGTTCCTGAGCTAAATGCCCCTGAACCTGGTGACTCAGTAAATCACACTCTTGTAACTGAATTGCTTCAATCTCATAATAGTACAACTGAAATGCCTAACTCACCTACTATCTGTGTTGAACAAATTTCAGATGAAGAGTTGAAACATCGTAGATCGTGGCTGGATGCTCACACTTCTGATTTAATTATTGGAGATCCTTCAACAAGCGTAAAGGCAAGATCCAGATTCTGTAAGGGAGAAAGCGCCTTGTATTCCTGCTTCTTGTCTACTGAAGAACCTCAATCAGTTGAGGATGCACTGAAAGACACTGACTGGATCATAGCTATGCAGGAGGAGTTGAATCAATTCACGAGAAACGAAGTTTGGGAGCTTGTTGATAGACCCCGACATCAACATGTGATCGGAACTAAATGGCTCTTCAAGAACAAGCGATATGAAAACAACGTCAGTAAGGAATAAAGCAAGACTCGTGGCAAAAGGCTATTGTCAAGCTGAAGGGATAGATTTCGATGAAACGCTCGCTCCGGGCCTGTAAGATTGGAGGCAATCGACTATTCCTAGCCTACGCAACACATCAAAGATTCAGAGTATATTAAATGGATGTGAAGTCTACTTTTATGAACGGCGTATTGAAAGAAGAAGTCTATGTGGAACAACCTCCCGGCTTTTAGCAGGGACATCAAGTTTATAGACTCAGAAAGGCTCTGTATGGGTTAAAACAAGCACTCAAAGCTTCGTACAATACCCTGTCTGAGTTTCTTCTTCAGAAAGGTTTTCAGAAGGTCACAGTAGACCACACATTATTCAGCATTCGACTGGAAGACGACCTATTACTTATGCAGATCTACGTAGATGACATCATCTTTGGCTCGAAGAACGTCATTATATATCAGCAGTTTGAGAAAATGATGAAGGACAAGTTCGAGATGTCAATGATGGGAGAGATGAACTATTTCCTTGGGTTTCAAGTCAAACAATCTGAGAAGGGAACGTTTATCAATCAAGGCAAATACACTCGAGACCTCATCAAAAGATTCAATTGCACATCCGGCAAACCAATCAAGATCCCGATGAACATTGATCTTGATAATTGATCTTGATAAAGAGGGAGTATCAGTAGACCAAACTAAATTTTGTGCTATAATTAGTTCTTTATTATACTTAACAGCTACTCGTCCTGACATAACTTATGATGTAGGTGTTCCGCGCCGATTTCGGGCGAATCCGGCGCAGTCACATGGACTCAGCAAAGAAGATTCTCTGCTATCTCAGAGGAACACCTGACATGGGCTTATGGTATCCAGCTGATGATAATATTGAACTGACTGGTTATTCTGATGCTGACTATGCAGGATGTAGAATTGATCGAAAGTTAACTTCTGGAACATGTCAGTTCCTTGGTAGTAAGCTGATCTCATGGTTCTCAAAGAAACAGCATTCAGTAGCGACGTAAACTACTGAAGCTGAATGCATGGCCGCGTGGTTGCCGCGCCCAAATCCTTGGCCGAGACAAGAGCTACGCGACTATGACGTCATTCAGAATGAAGTGCCAATCTTCTGCGACAATACCAGTGCCATTGCAATCACTCAGAATCATGTACTCTATACGAGATGCAAGCACGTGGACATCAGACACCACTTCATTCTTGACCATGTCGAAAAGAAGGATATCAGGATGGAAAAGATCCATACTGACCATCAAAGGTCCGATATATCGACCAAGCCTCTAGCCGAAGCCGATTCGTAGAACTTTCGGGCTGAGCTATGTCTGCTGGACCCTACCGACGCCGGGCCAAGCAAGAGGATTCGGGAGAGGAGTATTCGCAAGGGAGAATGCTCACTCTCGCATCGAGTAAAATCGTGCGTAGAGACTCCTGGAACCATCTACACGAGGTATCACCGACTACGATGTTCACCGATAGGTTTGCTTATCTCTACTCGCAGAGCCTATAGAACAAGCTTCGTGCATTTATGAATCGATTCAAGCATCGTATTCAATGCCTTAGAAAATGTCATTTAATTTTTTAACGGACTACATTTAATACACGACATTCTATGTAAAAGCATGCTGAACTCTGTAACGCATTAAATGCATGTCGAATCAAGTTACTACTTAGGCTATATACAACTGGCTTTTGACTTAGGCGGCTAATATGATCATTGCCTATTTTATAAAACTTAATCCTAGCCGTCCATCTCAAAAAACGTGTTCAAACTGAACTATTGATCTTTAACTGTTTATCTTCTCTAAGATATATATTTGCGTTCAAATGTTTGTAACTGCCATTTCATCTCTGCAAATATCTTAAGTGCCCTAGATTTTCTAAGACTATCTCTTGTGTCGTTACATAAATTCTATCCTTTAAAAACCTCTCAGAAAATCCTTTGGTAATTTTTCAATGATCTTTTCAGTATCGTATGATCTTTCAATAATTTCTCTTATATCTTATCGAATACTGACTAGCACTGTGTTTGCAGATTATTAAGATGACAGGAACCGTTGTAGACTCTCCTGCCGATATGAAGGAGATCCTCGAGAAGGATCGCGTCTGGTGCGAGCCTATGATGGAATTTGACGCATGTGATCTCGACTACATGGAGGAGATCTTCTACGCACTCCGCGAGAACGGATTGGAGGGATTTCTGACAAGGAAGCCTTCTTTCTTCCTTCCGCGCCAGGTGGCTGAGGTGTATCTGAACTCAGAGTCCGTTGAGGGGGTCCATTCAATAGGCGACCCCACCAGAGATACTTCGATTATCAAACAGATGTTCATCCGAAAAGCTCTTCAGAAAAGCTTCAACTTACCAAATGAAGGACTCAGCACCATCGCTTACAAAGATGATTTGATGGATGAGTACCTTACGGAATTCTGCGGGAAGCTAACTGTCTTCAGAGCTGCTTTTCCCAAGAACGCAATGATCCCTCAGTACAGAGCATTGGCGTATATAGTGACTCAGCTTCTGATGAGTCAAGCAGGCTCATTCGACCAAGTGTCAAGGCCCAACCTATAGATGATGATGGCTATCTATGACCGAGCCAAGATAAACTGGATGGAGTTCTTTCTTAAGGAGTTCATGCGTAGTCGGCTAAGTTCGACAAAACATCCGAGCGACTGAGCGTCAAAGGAAAACTCCTCTACAGACTGAAGTTCTCCATAATGATAGAAGACTTCTGTGGATCTAAGAGCATAAATTTCGCTGATAAAACCTACTTTAATCCAAAGAAAGTCAGGTTCCAGAACAGGGCAGCAGACTTTCAGCAGATCGGCTCAAGGCCCGCTGTACCAAAGACCGGGACTCAGCAGACCTCCACGCCAACGAAGAAGAGGTCCCCTCCCAAATCAACGCCTAAGGCACCAACCAAAAAGCTGAAGAAAGTCAGTGAGGATGTGCCTACTGAGCCAGAGGCAGAAGCAGAGGCCGTGATTGCTGAGCTGCCTCTCCAGTTGAGAGACGAGCCCGAGTCTTCTGAGAAGACGCAGTCAGTTGAGAAAACCGTCTCCACTGAGCGTGATGAAATCGTGGACCAAGGGGTCCAAGCTGAAGATGTCCAGGCTGAAGAAATTCAAACCTTAGAAAGCCCCTTGGACGTCCCACCACTCAGCAGCATCCCGTCTGCTGAGAAACAGGCGTCTCCAATTGAAGTTGAGGACTCAGAGACAACCTCAGAGTTAGAATCTATCGGGATGGAGGCTACTGCTCTCAAATCTAGAGCCTCCCGAGAGATTTCTGAAGCCATACCGGAGATCACCAGCCACAGTGACCTTATCTTACTTGCAAGGAAGGCGAGGCTCCACATGCTGATAAGGTTCCAGGAGTGGCACAACCTGAAGAGACTTATTATCCACCACTCCTGCGAGCAGCTTCACGAAGAAGAGCTGCTGATCAGAGGAAAGATCGGCTATTCCGAGCCATCTAACCTCGGCACGCTCGAGGACTTGAGGGCGGCCATGCTCGCGGTACTGAACGACAGACAACCTATCTCAGCACCTGCGCCCTCAGATGTGTCTGACCCCGATGGTCAGGACCCACCCCATGATTCAGGCCCTGAGAAGACTAATGAGGGAACTCAACTGGACAAGGATGCCACAACTTCTACTGCTGAACTTCCACTCAGCATCCTTGGTCCCGGGAAGACGGTGGCAGGTACTTCGAAGGTAGCTGATCCTTCTCAACTCCTTCTCGAATCTGCTTTTGTAGTAGCACCCAGCCCAAAGAGCCGTTGATCGAAATCAGTAGCCAGGGTGCTGAGGAACCAAGGCTCTCAGAATCACCTACTCGCCCGAACCGTCCACAAAACATGGCGGCAAACCACTGAGGCTCAGATTGTAGAGTTGCAGGGACTCAGAACCGCTATCTCAACATCTCCCGTCCCTGACTTCTCCAGCATTCTGACAAATGCCCTAGCTGCACAGAGAGCTGAATTCGAAGTACAGCTCAAGACGATTCAAGAAGGCCAAGACAAATTGCTGAACGATTACAAGGCTGCCCAAACCGCTCATACTGAATTCGTCACTACCATCTCTCTAGCCATTGATCTTAGATTGGAAAACATTCAGAAGGCTATTGAAGAGAAGGTGGAGAAGCAGCTAAAGGAATTTCAGGCTGTAGCTGATCTCTCATATAAGAAATACAGCACTCAACTCACAGACGAGAGAAATGAGCTGCATGAAAGGCTGACAAAGATCCATAGCGCTTTGGATGATCTATGCACAGCATACAAGAGCCTGAACAGCAAGGTATCTGCTCCGCCCCCTACCCGATTTGCTGATGCCAAAAAGGGGGAAGGATTGATTGAGAAAGGAACTAAGTAGCTGATACTGAAAGCTCCGAAGAGAGCAAGGACAGTGGAAGGGGCATCTCAGACTCAGTCATCTACCCCCACTGGACCTTCACATACTAGCGAGGCCCAAGGTATCTCAGCAGCAGGAGTTGCAGTATCTGCTGAGACTGGCCCAAGTGGCTCAGGAGCCAAAGAAGTCGAAATCTCAGGCAACTCAAACTCCTTCAGATATTATAAAAGAAGTTGCTGAGTATGCTGACGAGGAGTCAGAAGAGGAAGAAGCTCCTCTCCCTCCTCCAGTTGCCAGCAAAGGCAAGAAATTACTGAAGCTCCCAACCTCTCCCTCCAAGAAGAAAGGACCTAGGAGGTTCATAACTCCGGAGGAGGAGGCTCAGATAGCAGCCGATGAAAAACTGGCTAGCGAGATAGCCAAAGCTAAAGCCGCAAATAAACCCAAGAAAAAGCCTACTAAAGGCAAAACTAAGGCTCCAGCTGGAAGCAAGAAGACAGGAGCTAGGCTACCTCCTAGAACTCTTAAGCTCAACGACGAAGCTAACAAAGAAAAAGAAAAGGAGCAGTAGTAGCAGCATTCAACTGGGCAGCAGGGTACTTCTAAAGAGAAATCATCCACACCTGCTGACTCAGAAGAAGAGCCACCTCAAAATCCCTCCTACACTGCCTCAAAGGCACAGGAACAAGAAATGGAAGAGATCTGGGATCAGTTGGATAGATATCTATATAGAGGTGAAGAGGCCAGACAATTAGAAGCAGCCAGAGAGAGGATAAGAATGGCTGATCTTGAAGCTCTCAGGCTGAGGACTGAAAAGGAAGCGAGTCAGAGGATTCGTGCAAAGGCTGACATTCCCTACAAATACAGGAAATTCAGGAAGCCTACTGATCTGAAGACTCACAGATGGCCTAGAGTGGATGAATGGATTCCATGGGAAGTTACTCAGAGGTGGGAGACGCTGAAAGTTGAATTTGTAAAGAGGGACTACTTCTGAAGTTTCTGGTCTGAGAAGCACAAGACAGTGGCTTTCACTGAATGGATCTTGAGAGCTGACATAGAAATGTATGCCAGACTTCAGAAAGCTGTCAAGGAAAATATTTGAGTCAGAGTTCCAGACCCCAGGATCCTGCCACCCCCACAGAGACTTGACGGATCCATCCACTATGGAGTGATAGAGAAAGAAGTGAAGGACGCTGCTGAAGCCAAATTTCTTGATGAAGAAGACCCAGCAGACTTTGCTGAGATACTGAAGCTGAGAAAGACCACTTACCGCATGTATAGAGTGCCTCTTCCTGAAACTCAATCAAAGGATTTCAAAGACAAGATCAAGCAGTTCAAATGATTCTCGCTTTTGTATTCTCCTTGTATCTTTCTTTCTTTCTTTTAGTCTAGCAGAGATGTATCTGTACTAAATTGCATATTTATATAACATCTCTGTTTGGCTTTGACAATTCCTTATTGTCTGAATAGCTGTGTTTGTTTATGCTTAACACTCAGAATCACTAAAGTGATTACTGACTCACATACTCACTGTTGTTATTTTCTGTCAGTTGTTGCTTAGCTAGATTCTGATAGACTTGCTAGTGTTCGGGGGAAAATGTTGTTAAGACAGGGGGAAAATATTGATTAGACTTTGTATAGGTTCTGACTTTCTGCCCTGATCCCCTCAGTAGTCTAGCACTTGAAGAACAACTCCACTGATCCTACTTGTAATATTTGTAAGGAGCTCTGTTTCTGATAAGTCATAGTGTTATGTTGATAGGTTATTAGGTTTTGGCATCATCAAATAGGGGGAAAATGTTGGTTGATGATTCTATCCTCAGCAATGTTGGAAAATAGTGGGAAATGACTCGCTCTCTCTCGTTGACATTTACTCGCAGCCCTCGTGCTCAAGGAATCTGTGAAGATTTGAAGATCCCAAAACCCTATATTGATTGGTGAACCATTACGTTGTAATCTGTTTTTGTCTCTGAGGTTTCGGAATCAGCAGATAGTCTGCTTTGGTTCAGGCACTTAGTGGATTATCTGCCTCAGCACCAGAAGTAGAAAACTCAGGGATACTAGACTCAGCTGGAGCAGTATACTGAAAGGAGTCAGTGGAACTGAACTCAGCAGGAGTAGTTCACAGAACTCAGAGTTGATCTTCAGTAGAGCCGACTCAGCAGGAGCATGCTACTGAATCAAAGATCAGACTCAAGAACGGCCGCATGCTTCCGAATGTCAGGATCTTTAAAAGTCATATCAGCAGAGTCAATACGAGGAAGAGAGAAGTCAGCTTCAGATCTCCTTGAAGTTTGTTCTGTCTCAACCACTTTCTGAACCTCGACCAATGACAGGCAGCCACGTATCCTATACCTACTAAAGCTGCAAGTCAACAACTTTCCAGAAATGAAGGGAAAGGACACTGCTACCATACTTCAAAAGAGCCGTTAGCTACCCAAAAGAGAGAGACAAGGGATCGTCGTCTGTAGCGGATCTATCCTAATCTCTTCTCTATAAATAGAGGGATAAATCAAATTTGAAGCTCATCGAACCTTTGCATACACGAGAGAACACACAGAGCATTCAAACGAGCAAATTCGAAAAAGCTTAAGTCTTCCGCAAGAAGTTTGAAGAAACTATCTCCGGCGAAAGACTACATTCCTGCTCTTAGGGAATCAAGCTGAATTGTTTCATACAACCTCTAGTATGCAAACGACATTACACGAACCCATAGCTTACACTCAGATGTTCGTCGTTGTAGAAGCCACATCCTTGTTCCCTATCCCTCTAACCTAAGCTCAATAGACTAAATCCATAGCTTAGACGAAGGAGTTCACTTCTGAACTGATCCGTATTATAAAGGACTCCTTCACTGTTGGAGAGTTTTTCAAACACTTAGTTTGATAACCTTGTAAACTGAGACTTGATCAGTATAAATCTCAAGACCAGAGTTTATCCAGTGTACAAACCAACTGAGTTTATCTCAGTATAATACATAGCTTCCTGATCTTTTGGGACAGTGGACGTAGGACTGTTGTGTCCGAACCACTTTAAAATTCTCTGTGTTTAGCGTTCTGTTTTTACTGTTGCATTGATTTACTATTCATACTAAAAACATCTTTCAAATCATTCAACTGAGTTTCAGCAAACTTAACAGACTGCACTAATCTACTGAAACTGTTTTGATAAAAACGTTTACCTAACTCAACTGAATTTGGGCCTACACTATTCCGCACTACTGAACTCTACCTGAACAATACTGAATTCTGACTCTAAGTCAGCTAGAAGGTCTCGAGTAGTCGCCACTCGCCACACGATTCGTAACAACTTATCCGGCTCCATCGAACTTGTTCAGTACGACACCTTCCTGAAAAGGACTGTTCGTGTTTAAGTTGAGAAATCGGTTTTCAGGTGTATTCACCCACCCCCCCCCCTCTACACCTGAACGTACACTCGAGACCAATAAATTTGCAAACATGAGAAGTTCACAACAGGCATTCGCAGCCTTGGGATTTGTTTATGCTCAGGACGGTGTGCTCCCCGTCTAGGAAAAGGTCATCCACCGCCCCCTCCTCCGCCATCCGAAGGGGATGATGGGGGTGAAAGCGGAGGTGGTGATGGTGGCGAGATTCCATCCCTCAATCACTTATCAGATTAATGGGGATTAAATAAATAAGACTAGCGTCAATGAAGTTATAGAAGTCGATCCCATTATAATGGATCATACTACTTTGTATTCAAACCTCAATTGAAATTATACCAAAAACTTTTATATTACGAAGGAGTATTTATTTTGTTATCAATTCTCTAAATTAAAGTAGGAGAAATATAAATTCCCTCTCTTTTTATTTTTATCACCAAAGAAAATAATAAAGTGAAACGATAGTCTAGTATATTTTAAAAAAATAAATATATTATTATTTTTTAATATTACCTACATAGAGTGTGTAACTTTACACGTTTTGCCTTTTTCCATTTATAAAAAATACTATGATTGTATAACGGAATCTTGAGAGGATATTCTATCTCAATCATTCATTTCAGTAAAATGAAGGGTCCAGATTGCTTCCTACTTTTTATGTAAGAGAGGTTTTTTATATGATTTATTTCATATGTATATATTATGAAATCTCAATTTGAAAAATAGTATCGAATTCTAATCTCGTAATATGGAAGGAACCTAAATAGTTAATCAAGTAATGGTTTATTAGACAGTTACTTGTAGGTATAATGCTTTTCTAATATTATGCACTCACTCCGTCCCATTAGTAATGTCCCATTCCTTTTCGGCACGATTATTAAGAAAATGGTGTTTTGTGGTGTGTATTGTTTGACTTTTGAGTAGTTGATTTTTGTCCACATATTTGTTACCTTTTTTAGAAATGAGACACTTTTAATGGGACAACCAAAAAAGGGAAATGGGACACTACTAATGGGACGGAGGGAGTACAATATAAGTTATCGAAAATTATTGTCTGACATCAGATACAGCATATTATTAGTTAGTGGTCCAATAATTTACACCTGAAAATAAATGGACGAAATCCACCATATGAATATCGAAGAGCCATTACGTTACACACAGTCGATTAAGTTATTTATTTAAGTAGAGGAAACAAAAAAATGGCGTAAATGTCTGCTTCCATAAAAGTGGATCACAACTCTCAAATATATACGATAGCACTTTCCAACCAAGCCTTGATCTAGGTTTATACACGTACTGCATTTCATACATGAACCGTTCTCTCTTTGTCTCTGACTCTCTTCTGAGTTTTCTGACAACGTACCTCACAAAAATAAATGCTCAAACGACTCAATAGCACGCAAATCATCAGGACAACACACACACAGATGCAAGATGACTACCCCGCCTCTGTTTATGAACATCTATAGGAAATCTCCTACGCAACCACTTCCAAAGGAAAATAGAACAAGACGGCCTCAAGCAAGAGTTATAAATTGACCCATAAATAGCCCGTCTAGTCCCCCTTCAGCTCACCTGACGCCATGCAGAAGTCAAAGTGAACTTACCATGTGGCGTGAGAGTCCATCGCAGCACGTCCCGATCGTCCCACATCACAGGAGTCCGGAGGATGCCAACTATCCGCTCGGAAGGCCTGTGATGTGGGACGACAGGGTCTTGCTGCGATGGACTCTCACGCCACATAGTGAGTTCACTTGCGAAACTTCACGCGTGGCATCAGTGAGGCGGGAGGGGGACTAGACGGGCTATTTATGGGTCTATTTGGAACTCTTGATTGAGGCCGTCTTGTTTTATTTTCCTTTGCAAGTGGTTGTGTAGGAGGTTGCATGTGGATGTTCATAGACAGAGGTGAGGTAGTCATCCTGCATCTGTCTGTGTGTTGTCCTAACGATTTGTGTGCGATTGAGTCGTTTGAGCATTTATTATTGTGGGGTATACTGGCAAGAACCATTTGGACTCATTTCTCTTCTTAGTTCCCCTATGCACACACTTTCTCACACAAGAGCACTGACTTTGCAATTGTTGTAAGCCGAAGGCCTCTGCCACTCTTATCTTGTTCATTGTTCTGTACTTGGTTCCTTATTAGCCCGACTCAGTTATTTGGCAGGTGGAGCGGGAGCTCAGGTTACTTGTGGTGGCCGGGAGTATCCTTCCTGCTCAATGGGCAGGAGCTTTACCCAAGGTTCTTTTTATGCCACCAGACCCTCCCATTCCTCGGGCTTTACGCTCTACGATGGTTCAGTGGTTACCTCCTAAGGCACCTTGGGTAAAGCTCGATACTAATGTTCCTTTCAGCCGACGATAAGATTAGCGGTAGGCAACGGGCTGGTTAGGGATCACACTGGACAGCTCCTTACAATATTTCATGTACTGGTGGTTTTCGTTTCTAGCTTCGAGGTTGAATTGCTAGCTCTTCATCAGGGCATCCTGCTAGCAGTTCAGTTCTCGTCAGATATTTGGATAGAGATGGATGCGGCGAATGTTATCACCTTGCTTATTACAGGACGTCATGACCCCGCGATTATGAGACATACTTTAGTGAGCATACGAATTCTTCTTCGTGGTTGACGGGTTTGTTTCTCTCACATCTACAGAGAGGGGAACAAGTTGGCAGATTGTTGGTCCCGAGATAAACGTTCAGGTGTAGAGGGGGGTGAATACACCTGAAAACTTTCTCAACTTAAAACGCGAATAGTCCAATTCAGGAGAGTGCCTTGCTGAACAAGTTCAGTAGACCAAGTAAGTTATTCTGGATCGCGTGGACAGAGTGACTGACTATACTGAGCCCTGCTAGCTGACTGATGTCAGAATTCAGTATCGTTTAGTAAGAGTTCAGTAGAGTGCGGAAAAGTGTAGGCCCGATTCAGTTGAGTTTGAAAACGTTTTTATTAAAACTATTTCAGTAGGTTAGTGCATTCAGTTTAATAAGCTTTGCTGAAACTCTGTTGTATGATTTTGTAAAACGGTTTTCAGTATGAACAGTAAATCAATGCAACAGTAAAAAGAACACAACAATTTTAAAGTGGTTCGGATATCAAACAATCCTACGTCCACTGTCCCTAAAAGATCATGAGGCTATTTTATTATACTGAGTTAGTCTCAATCGGTTTGTGCACTGGACAAACACTGGCCTTGAGGTCCAAATTCCTACATCCACTCTCTGCCTCTGTAGATATTCATTTGCTTTCATTGATTTCCAACAAGGTCCAAATGTTACAAACAAACAAACAATCTAACTATCAAATAAAAGTCTATCCAACTATCAATCTCCAACAACTATCATAAGTAAGGGTTCGAAGGTTGTTTCTAACTAACAAGAGTATTAAATACTCTTGATTCTAAGTTCAGAATAGAACAGTGGTGTCTTGGAATTGTGCATGAATGAATCTTATACGAAATAAATAAAGTATGAAAAACTTGAAGGCTTGCTCTTGTCTTTTAGAGTATGAGCGCTTGTGATTCCATTAACCTCTCTCTAGTTAGAGGATTTCTGTATTTATAGCTTAGATCAAGGAGAGATCCACTGGACAGAGATCGTCTTCCTGTTAGCTCTATGCTATGCAACAATCTTCGTCATTAAATGCATTGGACCCATTGCTTTCTATAGATTGTAGAGGTACAATAGATTCTGTTCGAGATAAGGGTTTAGGTGGAACAATGAGGTTGGTCAATATTGTTATGGTAGTTGAATGTCTCCATTGACCATCCTCTTTGAAACCTTGCCTCATACCACGTAGATCAATCGTGTTGACTAGGAAATAATTGATACTAAACTGATTATTTGTGTCCCCAACTTGACTGAACTCTAAAAGCATGATCAGAATCTAACCTGACATGAACTAATATATCCACCTATACATACTCAGACAGAAACAAGTCTAAGCCTACATATAAACTGGTTCATCTATAAAAAGGGGCTTGAGATCACTCAAAACACTCTAATTCCCAACAATTTTCAATGAAAGTATGTGTTATGCAATGAAAATGTGTTAAGTAACTTGTATCTCAAAACGTGATCAGAAGAATACCGCTCTTATACCAATTGTCCAGAAACGTGATGTTCAGGTGTGTGAGGGGTATAGAGTGGTGTTCAGATTTTCACTTGAACACGAAAGTCAGAGTTCACTAAAAGCACATAATGAGTTAGATACATAGCAGTTAGATTTCCTCCATTAGTTATAAATATTATGTTCTAAAATTAAGTCAAAGGTAACTTATGGAGGAATATAAGTTATTTCGATAAACTCTCCCAAACGCACGCAAAATGACTTATTATTTAGTATAAGTTGAAATAAATAATTCTTAAGCCCTTCCAAACGGGACCTAATAAAACTTAAATCCCCCATAAATCTTAGCAATATATTTTGAAGATGAATAACTATAATTTGTTCATTCTTCACGCTCGAAGGACTTGTTCACAAATGATCATCCTGCTGTCATTATATATACAGGGAGTGGGACTTTTGAGAACACTCCCTTAGTAACAGAACTAAGAATAATTGTACACCATTGATCTTGAGGTATGGATGGGCTGGATTGATTGCTTTTTTTATTTTCTTCTTTGATTTTTTTAGGCATGTGGAGCCTCATTAAGGGTAAAGTGGGAACACACAAATTCAACATGTATTTTGACCATCGTGTCGCCAGGCATTATAGACATTCTCTCCAGCTTCTGGAGTTCCAACGCTACCTTGTTAGCTTTAATCATCTGAGTCCCCCGACTTAGTAGCGCCAGAGCATCCCAGATTTCTTTGGCGGACTTGCAGTCCTGAACTCTTCCGAGATAGGAGTCACTCAAGGTGGTCAGTATGGCATTCCTGGCAACCCAGTCAAGGTTATGAAGTTTCTTCTCTTCTGGGGTGAAGAGGCTTCTGTCCTTAGGGACCTTCTTCCCGGTTACCATTCCTCCTCCTTGTGCTAGATCCTGGGTTTCGACACTATCGATCATGGGTACGATAGGTCCGCCTTCCAAGACCTCTGTCATGCTGTCATGGAGGGAAGTCAGAAGAGCTTCCATTCTGACTCGCCATACCCCGTAGTTCTCTACTGAGAACATGGGTACCATCCTGATTCCTGATATATCAGACATGTTAAATAATGATATGAATGAAGAATGATATGCAGTGAAAACGTTTTCAGGATCCGTTCAAGTAGACAAGTTTCAGATAACAAGAGTTTTAGAGAACTCCTGCTCTGATACAAATTGTTGGTCTCGAGATAAACGTTCAGGTGTAGAGGGGGGGGGTGAATACACCGGAAAATTTTCTCAACTTAAAACGCGAACAGTCCAATTCAGGAGAGTGCCTTGTTGAACAAGTTCAGTAGACCAAGTAAGTTATTTTGGATCGCCTTGATAGAGTGACTGACTATACTGAGTGCTGCTAGCTGACTGATGTCAGAATTCAGTATCGTTCAGTAAGAGTTTAGTAGAGTGCGGAAAAGTGTAGGCCCGATTCAGTTGAGTTTCAAAACGTTTTTATTAAAACTATTTCAGTAGGTTAGTGCATTCAGTTTAAGCTTTGCTGAAACTCTGTTGTACGATTTTGTAAAATGGTTTTCAGTATGAACAGTAAATGAATGCAACAGTAAAAAGAACACAGCGATTTTAAAGTGGTTCGGATATCAAACAATCCTACGTCCACTGTCCCTAAAAGATCAGGAGGCTATTTTATTATACTGAGTTAGTCTCAGTCGGTTTGTGAACTGGAAAAACACTGGCCTTGAGTTCCAAATTCCTACATCCACTCTCTGCCTCTGTAGATATTCATTAGCTTTCATTGATTTCCAACAAGGTCCAACTGTTACAAACAAACAAACAATCTAACTATCAAATAACACTCTATCCAACTATCAATCTCCAACAACTATCATAAGTAAGGGTTTGAAGGGTGTTTGTAACTAACAAGAGTATTAAATACTCTAGATTGTAAGTTCAGAATAGAACAGTGGTTTCTTGGAATTGTGCATAAATGAATCTTATACGAAATAAATAAAGTATGAAAAACTTGAAGGCTTTGTTCTTCTCTTTTAGAGTATGAGCACTTGTGATTCCATTAACCTCTCTCTAGTTAGAAGATTTCTGTATTTATAGACAAGATCAGGGAGAGATCCACTGGACAGAGATCGTCTTCCTGTTAGCTCTATGCTATGCAACAATCTTCGTCATTAAATGCATTGGACCCATTTCTTTCTATAGATTGTAGAGGTACAATAGATCCCACTGGAGACAAGGGTTTAGGTGGAACAATATCAAGATCAGAATCTCTAAGCAAAGTAGCTAAGGGAGTCCAATGTCCGTCTGGCAGTGCTCTCAAGATTTTAAATTCATCTCTCGGTTGGAGAACGTCCTTCCTAGCCCATTGATGGTGTTCATCAGATCCGTAAATCTGACATTGAGATCTTCAATCGTGTCGCCAGGCATGAGAGACAGTCTCTCAAGCATCTGGAGTTCCAGCGCTAACTTGTTAGCTTTAATCACCTGAGTCCCCCGACTTAGTATCGCCAGAGCATCCCAGAGTTCTTTGGCGGACTTGCAGTCCTGAACTCTTCTGAGATAGGAGTCGCTCAAGGTGGTCAGTATGGCATTCCTGGCAACCCGGTCAAGGTTATGAAGCTTCTTCTCTTCTGGGGTGAAGAGGCTTCTGTCCTCAGGGACCTTCTTCCCGATTACCATTCCTCCTCCATGTGCTGGATCCTGGGTTTCAACACTATCGATCATGGGTACGATAGGTCCGTCTTCCAAGACCTCTGTCATGCTGTCGTGGAGGGAAGTCAGATGAGCTTCCATTCTGACTCGCCATACCCCGTAGTTCTCTACTGATAACATGGGTACCATCCTGATTCCTGATATATCAGACATGTTAAATAATGATTTGAATGAAGAATGATATGCAGTGAAAACGTTTTCAGGATCCGTTCAAGTAGACTAGTTTCACAAAACAAGAGTCTTAGAGAACTCCTGCTCTGATACCAATTGTTGGTCTCGAGATAAACGTTCAGGTGTAGAGGGGGGTGGTGAATACACCTGAAAACTTTCTCAACTTAAAACGCGAAGAGTCCAATTCAGGAGAGTGCCTTGCTGAACAAGTTCAGTAGACCAAGTAAGTTGTTCTGGATCGCTTGGATAGAGTGACTGACTATACTGAGACCTGCTAGCTGACTGATGTCTGAATTCAGTACCGTTCAATAAGAGTTCAATAGAGTGCGAAAAAGTGTAGGCCCGATTCAATTGAGTTTAAAAACGGTTTTATTAAAACTATTTCAGTAGGTTAGTGCATTCAGTTTAAGCTTTGCTAAAACTCTGTTGTATGATTTTGTAAAATGATTTTCAGTATGAACAGTAAGTTATGGATTTATTCAGTGGAGCTTAAGTTAGAGGGAAGGGAACAGGAAGGTGGCTTCTAGAGTGATGAACAATGAGGAATAACTCTCTGGGTTCATGTTCGATCACCTGGATACTAGAGGCTTTAATTCTATTTTAGCTTGGTTCCCTTGAGCAAGGTTGTCGCCTTTCGCTTTGAGTGTTTCTCTGAAGTTCGTGCGGAAAGCTTGTAACTTGTTCGTATATTGCTCATAATCGCTCGTTCTTGTTCTATGTCCATCGATTTGATTTTCCCTCTATTTATAGAGGTGAGCCATGGATAGATCCGTTGGAGACGAACGATACACGTGTCACTCTCTTTGGGTAGCTAACGGCTCTTTTAAGGAATCTTACACAGTCTTTTCGTCCATTTCTGAAAAGTGGTTGACTTGCAGCTTTTACCAGAACTCGGACAGCTGGCTGCTCGTCATTGGTCGAGGGGTAGAAAGCAGTTGAGACACACAGACTTCTAGCCAGATTCTGAAGCTGACTTCTCTGATAACCTCGGATGACTCTACTGATTTAACATATGAGATCATTGACAATCAAGGAGAATGTCAGGCCGTTGCTGAGTCTAACATGGGTTCAGTAGTATACTCCTGATGAGTCCAACTCTACTGAAGGTCAACTCTGAGTTCAGTAAACTGCTCCTGCTGAGTCCAGTTCTACTAACTCCTTTCACTATACTGCTCCTGCTGAGTCCAACACTACTGAATCTGAACACCTCTCAGTATGCTGCTCGTGTTGAGTCCAACACTACTGAGTCTTTACTCCATGGTACTGAGGCGGATAGTCTACTGAGGAATCAGCAGACAGAACTCTGAGCCTGAACCATGCTGAAGGAATGTCTACTGAGTCTGAAACTCTCAGAGACGAAGGCATTACTATTACAACATAAAGGTTCACCAATCAAATTAGGGTTTTGGGTTCAGCTAAATCTTCTAAACATCTAAACAATCTACTGCTAAATCACATCCCAATAATTTCCCCCTATTTGATGATGCCAAAACTTAACACTATAAACTATCATATACAAGCTCCTTACAAATATTACAAGTAGAATCAGTGGAGTTGTACATCAAGTTCTAATCTACTGAGGGATACAGAAATGTGGTATCAGAGCCTATCACATAATTTCCCAAACAATAATTTCCCTCATAAACAGAGTATATCAGTCTAAGCAAAACAGACAAACACAGGATAAGCAGTGAGTGTGTAAGTCATTAATCACTTAGGTGATTATGAGTGTTAAATTTAAATAAATAGGCCATAGAGACAATGAGACGTTGTCAAGCCAAACAGCAAAGATGTATTATATATATGCAGGAAATTCAGTACATGTACATCTATTGCTATCTATCAAAAACAGAAAAGAAGCAAATAGGAGCTATCTTCTGAACCTTTGGATCCTTGCGTTGAAATCTTTAGACTTATCTTCCGGCAGATGGAGTCCATACATCTGAAAAGTATCCTTCCTGAGCTTATGAATCTTGGGCACATCATCAGGGTCATTCGCATCAAGCTCATGTGCCACAGCAGCATTTATGACCTCTCCTTCTATCACACCTGTGTAAAGTGAGCCATCGAGCTTCTTAGGAGGTGGCAGAGGTCTGAGAGCAGGAGTCTGAACATCTTCCTTGTCAGCAAGAGCCTTCTGAACCATATCATAAATCTATGTGTCGCATTTGAATAGCCAGTCAGCAAATGCTTGGTTCTTGTGGGACTCAGGCCAATGTCTCCATACATAGTATCTCTTAATGAACTCGGCCTTCAATGTCTCCCACTTCTGAGTCTTCTCCCACGGCATCCACTTGTCAACCCTAGGCCATCTGTGAATCTTCTGATCAGTGGGTTTCCTGCCTCGCCTGTACTTATATGGAATTTCAGTATCTTTCGGCAGAGGTGGCCTGGGTTTCAGTTATTCAACATCCCTAGTCGCTTCAAGCAAAGATTCTCTTTTAGCTAGAGCTTCTTGTCGCCTGAACTCTTCTAGATGATAATATTGAGCTCACTTGTCCAGGGCGATGATGCTGAAATTAATCATCTCATCAATGGTTGGCTCAGCTATTGGTCTTTCTTGCTGCTGCTGCTGTTGTTCAGATTCTGTCTGCTACTGTTGTTGAGAATCAGTTGCAGTCTGCTCATTTTATTTTTCTTTCTCCTTTTCTCTATCGGCCTCATCGTCGATCTTAAGTTTTCTAGGAGGAGGCCTAGTGCCAGGCTTCGTTCCTCACACTTTTGTCTTGGCCTTAGCCGGAGCATTCTTTGGCTTATTCGCAGCTTCAGCTTCAGCGAGCTCCCTCGCTAGCTTCTCGTCAGCATCTATTTGGGCTTGCTCAGCTGGGCTGATGTATCTTTTAGTCCCTTTCTTCAGTGGGGTAGGGATCTTCAAAGGCTTCTTCCCTTTTCCCGTCACTAGTGGAGGCAGAGGAGTCTCTTCCTCTTCTGAATCCTCCTCAATGAACTCAACAACTTAGTTGATGTGCTCGGCAAAAGTATGGGTTGCTAAACCCTTGGTTTCCTTAGGTCCTAAGCCACTTGGGCCAATCTCAGCGCGCATTACATCTCCGGCGCTAGTGACACCCTAAGCCTGACCCTTGTCTGTTCTTGAGGGGTCAGTGGGAGCTGATTGGCTTTGAGTTGCTCCCAGTACTGACTTCCTTCCCCTTACTGTCCTTTCCCCCTTTTGGCATCATCAGCTGCGCCTGGGGTTGGGACTGGAACAACCTTGCTGTTCAAGGCTAAGTATGCAGTAGCCAGCCTGTCCAAGGCCTTCTGCAAACTTCCGAGTCTCGGGTGGAGGTCATTCCTCTCTATAATTAAATCATCACCATACTTACGGTGAGAGGAGTCGACCAACTCCTGAATCGCTTTCAGCTTGGCATCTATCTTCTCTTCACATGCCTGGTGGATCGAAGCAAGTCTGAGCTCATGGGCCTGAGTCAGCAAAGAGATGTTGTCCAAGTGCTCTGACGGCGCTGCCTTGAATGTTTCTAGAAGTGACTTCTAAGCAGCCGCCAGCAATGCCTGTGGTTGTTCAACCTCAGCTCTTTGAGTGGCTAGAGAGTTAGTGAGTATGGCTGTGAAATCAGGACCAGTTGTGTTCTGAATTGATGTCCTCAGCTCCTTGATTTCCTCACTCTGAGTTGTAGTGGTTTTCTTCTAACTTCGGTGGATGGCCTTCACCAATAGGCGGTTCTGAGCCCCTTGGCCTTTCAGTACCTTGGCCACTGTCCGAGATCGTCGGCCTTTGGAGCTGGGAGCAACCTCAAATGTAGACCCCAGTAGAAGTTGTTCTGGGTCCACAGCACGAGAGGTTCCAGCTGCCGACTGTCCTAGAGGGAGGGAGCTGACAGGTAGGTTTGTAGAGGGTAGAGCTCCCTCCTCCAGTTGAGTACCCTCAGTAGGCTTCTCAGGTCCAGCATCACTGGGTGGGTCCTAATCATCGGGATCAGAACCCTCTGAAGGCGCGGCTGCTGTAGGAATGCGGTCGTCAAGAAGAGCCAGCATCGCCACCCTTAAATCCTCGAGCGAGCTGATATCCGCAGGCTCGGAGTAGCCTATCTGCTGGCAAATTTCAAGATCCTCGGTGTTCAACTGTTCGCATGACTTGAATTGGATCAGGCGATTAAGATACAGTCCTAGAACCTTATCAGCATTTGAAGCCTGGCCTTCTAGGCTATAGTCCCCAAGTCAGTGTGACTTGTGATTTCTGTTATGTCCTCAAAGACTTCTCGGGTGGCTCTATCCTGATGAGCATATGCCTCATACCGGATTGTCTCAGCTTCAGTGCTGGTCTCTGTGTCGTCTACATTAATAGGAGACATGGTCTTCTTAGCAAATGGAATGCTACTGAGTGGTGGAACGTCGAGCAGGGACTGAGAGATTGGAGTTGTCGGCTTAGATTCAGTCCCCTGTTCCACTGAGACTTCCTTTTCAGCTGAGACTGTCTTCTCTGCTGAGACAGCCTTCTCCACAGAGATTGTCTTATCAGACGAATCTGAGTCGTCTCTCGCTCTGAAGGGAGGTATGATCACAACTTTTTCAGAAGACTTCTTCTGTTTCTTGTGAGGGGTATTTTGAGGTGTAGACCTCTTCTTGGTGGGAGTGGAAGTCTTCCTCTTCCCTTTTCCAACTTCAGCGAGCCAGCCTTAATCTACTGAAGGGTCGTTGCCTTACTGTGAAAACGGTTCTTCTTGGGATTGAAGTATCCCTTGTCCGCATATGTGATGTGATCGTCTCCGCAGAAGTCTTCGATCATCACGGTCAGCTTCATCCCGTACAACAACTTTGCCTTGACACTGAGGTTATATGTGGATTTGTCAAATTTTGCAGCCCGTGTCTAGAATTCTCTGAGGAAGAATTCTGTCCAGTTGACTTTGCTCTATCATAAATTGTCATCATCATCTAGAGCTTTGGTCTTTACACCTGATCAAAGGAGCTCGCTTGGCTCATCAGGATTTACGTCACTATGTAGGCGAGGGCACGGTACTGAGGTAACATGGAGTTCTTGGGGAATGCCGCTCTGAAGGATGTTGGCTCCCCACAGAAAATCTCCAGATACTCGTCTATAAGATCGTCCTTGTACCCTGCTACACCGATTCCACTATTGGGTAACTTAAGACTCCTCTGAAGAGCCTGTTTGATAGACATCTTCTTTATCTCTTCATCAGCTTTGGAGGGGTCAGCCACGTGATGGATTATAAATCTTCCAATAATATCACCATCTACCGCTTCTGAGTTGACATATAACTCAAATATCAGACGGGGGAGGAAAAATGTCGGTTTCCTATATAAGAAGGCTTCGAGCCCCGATGCCCTGAGCGCATCGAGCACCTCGACCATGATATCTAGCTCGCACGTGTCGAACTCCATGATGGGTTCACACCAGACACGGTCCTTCTCTAATATCTCGATCATGTTGACTGGATAAATAACTGAAATGTGTGACTGCGCCATATCTGAATCTGCAGAACTCGGTATCAGTATTGAAAATAATGTATCATGTAAACAAAAATACTGAATAAGCATGGAAATCTACTGTAATAATCTCTGAAGAAGGTGAATGCAGTTTGCAAGAAGAATATTCTAAGTACAGAGATTTTAGGGTTTTAGCGCAGAGAAAAAATGGCGGTTTTAGTACTTAAACGTTGATATATATGTTAGTGAAGATGAACAGTTTTCAATCAAAAGTTCAGTTTAAATCCCGCTTTATTAGATGGACGTTCTAGATCAGATTTAATAAAAGGTAATGATCAACTTAGCCGCCTAAGTAAAAATACAGTTGTATATAGCCTAAGAAGTAAGTTGACATGACATGTTTTTAATGCAAAGCAGAGTTCAGCAATCTTAGCATAGAATGTCATGCATTTAATGAAGCCGTTTATAATCAATGGCATTCTCTAAGGAATTGAATACAATGCTGAATCAGAATCATAATGGCATTAAATACTGAGTAGACTACTGAAAAGAGATACGCAAACCTGTCGGCTAAACATCGTAGTCAGCTGATACCTCGTGTAGTTGGTTGCTGAATCTCTATCTACTGAATCAGTCCAGTACTTAGAGTGAACATTCCCCCTTGCTGAATGCTCCTCTCCTGGATCCACTTACTGACTAGAGTCAGTAGGGTCCAGCAGACCTAGCTCTACTGAAAGTTCTCTGAATCTGGCTTCAGCTAGAGGTTTGGTCAGAATATTAGCCCTTTGATGGTCAGTATGATCTTCTCCATCCTGATATCCTTCTTTTCGACATGGTCACGAATGAAGTGGTGTCTGATGTCCACGTGCTTGCATATAGTATGAAGAACAGGATTCTGAGTGATTGTAATGGCACTGGAACTGTCGCAGAATATCGGCACTTCATTCTGAATGACGCCATAGTCACGTAGCTATTGTCTCAGCCAAAGGATTTGGGCTCAACAACTTCCGGCAGCCATGTATCCAACTTCAGTAGTTGACGTTGCTATTGAGTGCTGTTTCTTTGAGAACCATGAGATTAGCTTACTGCCGAGGAACTGACAAGTTCGTGAAGTTGATTTTCGGTCAATCCTGCAACCTACGCAGTCAGCATCAGAATAACCTGTTAGTTCAATATTATCATCTACTGGATACCATAAACCCATGTCAGGTGTTCCTCTGAGATAGCAGAGAATCTTCTTTGCTGAGTCTATGTGGCTCTGCTTAGGATTCGCCTGAAATTGAGCGCAGACACCTACAGCATAAGTTATGTCAGGTCTAGTAGCAGTTTGATATAATAAAGAACCAATAATTGCACAAAATTCAGTATGGTCTACTGATACTCCCTCTTTGTCAATATTGATTTTCATGTTCGTGTTCATCGGGATCTTGATTGGTTTGCCAGATGTGCAACCGAATTTCTTGATGAGGTCTCGAGTGTATTTGCCTTGATTGATAAACGTTCCCTTCTCTGATTGTTTGACTTGAAATCCGAGGAAATAATTCATATTTCCCATCATTGACAACTCGAACTTGTCCTTCATCATTTTCTCAAACTGCTCACACATGATGAAATTCTTCGATCCGAATATAATGTCATCTACGTTGATCTGAACGAGTAAAATGTCATCATCTAGACGAATGCTGAATAGTGTGCGGTCTAATGTGGCTTTCTGAAAACCTTTCTGAAGAAGAAACTCAGACAGGGTATCGTACCAATCCCTAGATGCTTGTTTTAACCCGTACAGAGCCTTTCTGAGTCTATATACCTGATGTTCCTGCTGAAAGCCAGGAGACTATTCTACATAGACTTCTTCTTTCAGTACGTCGTTCAGGAACGCTGACTTCACATCCATCTGATATACTCTGAAGCGTTGATGTGTTGCGTAGGCAAGGAATAGTCTGATTACCTCCAATCTTGCAACTGGAGCGAACGTTTCGTCGAAATCTATCCCCTCGGCATGACAGTAGCCTTTTGCCACGAGTCTAGCTTTGTTCCTTACTATGACGTTGTTTTCATCTTGCTTGTTCTTGAAGACCCATTTAGTTCCGATCACATGTTGATGTCGGGGTCGGTCAACAAGCTCCCACACGTCGTTCCTTGTGAACTGATTCAACTCCTCTTGCATGGCAACGATCCAGTCAGCATCTTTAAGCGCTTCCTCAACTGACTGAGGTTCTTTAGTAGTCAAGAAGCAGGAATATAGAGCACTCTCTCCCTGACAGAATCTGGATCTTATCTTTACACTAGCTAAAGGATCTCCAATGATAAGGTCTGAAGAGTGAGCATCCAGCCACGATCGACGATGTCGTATCTCTTCATCTGAAATTTGTTCAACACCGATAGTAGGTGAGTTAGGCATTTCAGTTCTACTATTCTGAGATTGAAGGAATTCAGTGATAAGAGTTGGGTCTACTGAGTCACCATGTTCAGGGGCATTCAGCTCAGGAACTTCATTTGTTCCCTATGAGTTATTATTCTTAGTAGAGGTCTCAGTTACCACTTGGGTTTCTTCATCGGCCTGAGTTACATGGGATTGATTCTGTTCAGTAGAATCAATCTGTTCAGCTACGTTTACTGCTGGCTGTGATTCAGTAGTCTTGTCTTCAGTTTCCTCGTCTGAATCATCATCCCAACACATTTGGATCTTTTCAACATTATCCTTTAAGCTTAGATCCTGTAGTTGTTTATTGATGTCCTCAGATTCTGAATTTGAGTTTCTGCTCCTGTTCTCAGTAGCAAACTCATTAAAAACATCATGAGGGCTTTCCTCCACGCAAAGGGTCTTGTAGTTAAAAATTTTGAAGGCTTTGCTGACCCGGGAGTATCCTAAGAAGACTCCCTGGTCTGACTTTCTATCAAAAGTCTTTAACTGATCCTTTCCGTTATTGTGGATAAAGCACGAACACCCAAAAATATGGAACTGAGATAAGAGAGGCTTCCAGCCGTTCCATAGTTCATATGGTGTCTTCTGATGTTGCTTTGTCAGCAGTGATCTGTTCTGAGTATAACATGCAGTATCAGTTGCTTCTGCCCAGAATTTAGATGAGAGTCCAGAGTCTGCGAGCAGGGCTCTAGTTGCTTCTTTGAGTGTTCTGTTCTTTCTTTCAGCAATCCCATTTTATTGAGGCGTGTGTGCAGCATACTCTCATGCTCTATCCCTTCAGCTTTGCAGAACTCTTCCACCATAGAATTCAGGAACTCTGTTCCTCTGTCTGAACGATTTTTTCTGATTTCGGTGTTCTTCTCGATACTGAGCCTTTTCAGAAGTGTAGGCAACTCTGTTTTGACGTCAGATTTGTTGGCAATAAATATGACCCATGTGTAGCGTGAGTAGTCATCAATGACCACTAAAACATACTTCTTGCCTCTGATCGTCATAGGAGAGACTGGACAGAACAAATCCACGTGCAGGAGATGAAGGATTCCATCCATGGAAGGTGATGGAACTGGTGGATATTGCTTCTTCGTATGCTTTCCCTTCAGACATGCCCCGCACTGAATGTCTTTGTTGAACACTTCATTCGGCAGTCCTCTTACTAGAGCATTTCTAGCTAGCTTGTTGAGCGTCTTGAAGTTGAGATGGCTGAGTCAATAGTGCCAGAGCCACCCTGTTCTGTTATCGTTCTTCGCCAGCAAGCATGCTTCACGTTCTGCTGATTTCCAGTCAGCTATGTATATATTCTTTTTGCGCGAACCTGATAATACTGTTTTCCCTATAGATTTGTCAATGGCATCACAGAACCAGTGTCAAAAATCACTCTAATCGAGTTATCACAAAATTGACTAACAGAGAGAAGATTATGTTGAAGTCCTTCAACATATGATACTCTTGGAACTGTGGCGGTTCCAATGCTGAGTGTTCCGTAGCCTCTGGTATAGCCTTTTGCGTTGTCTCCGAACTCGATTTTGGGTCCTTCTTTAGTAATATAATTCTTCAGTAGACTTCTCTGGTACGTCATGTGTCTTGAGCATCCGTTGTCCACGTACCAAGGGTCCTTCTGCACCTGCAAAATAGAATTATATTCCAGTACCCTTTATTTTTTATTTTAGGTCCTTAAGCGTTAGTTTTGGAAACCCAAATCTGTCTTAC
Source organism: Lavandula angustifolia (assembly GCA_028984105.1). Lineage (NCBI taxonomy): Eukaryota > Viridiplantae > Streptophyta > Magnoliopsida > Lamiales > Lamiaceae > Lavandula > Lavandula angustifolia. The sequence continues at coordinate 37,519,810 of CM054804.1, forward strand.
GACCCTGGTGGTCTCAGATAGTTTCTTTCCACTCTGATCAACTTCTTAACCACTGGACTGGTTGATGTTGACTTCTGAGGCTTTACAGGTTCAGGAGTCCTGATCTTCTGAGGTGGTGGACTGCTGACGTTAGCCTTCTGAATGACTTTCTTCTTCTTCTTCTGACTCTTGGAACCCTTCTGACTATAGGATCATAATAATACGACTCAAACTGAGCTGGATGTGTCAGCTGCGGCGATCCATACTGATCAGCCCATTTTACTCTATTGGTTCCCCCTTGACTGAACTGGGGTGATTTTGAGCTAATCTTTTTGTCAGATTTCTCGTAGGTCGGATGAGGTGCCTTCATCTTCTACTGGGGTTCAGTGATTCAGCGTTGATCGTCTCCCTTGAACAAACCTATCAGTCAGCCGATTCTCCAAGCATGTGGGGGCAGATGTGGAGGCTCCATGGCTGAACCCGAGTCCCTCCTTGCAGTGTTTTGGCTTGCTGTTGGTTAGCATCGCCTCAAGATTTTTCTCAGCTCCCATATACCGCTCTGTCATCAGGTTCCTCCAGACATCGTCACTCTTCTTGAGAGTTTCATGCTCAGTCTGAAGTCCTGAGAACTTCTGGTTCAGTAAACTCAATTCATTATCCTTCTGAGTCAAGTCCTTGGTCAATACTGAGATCAGATCTTCTTGTTGCTGAGACTTGGCCATCAGAGAGTTAATCTCCTCCCTGAGTCTCAACAACTTCTGACTCAGTAGCAACCTGACTTTCCTGAGAAAGTCTCTGATTCTCCACTTTCAGGGTATCCAACTCCTGAAGAGTCTTACTGAGCCGCAGACTCATCTGAATCTGCTCGTCGAGTAGTTCTTCATAGGCGATTGCAATGTCCAGATTCTCATCTGCACCTGAAACAGTGTCGTTTGTGCAGTGTGAAGAAGAGTTAAATGGTGCGTGAGAGTTTACCTCATCCTCTTCTCCTGCCATAAGACACTTTTCAGCATCTTCTTCAAGCTCTAGGGCCATAAATGCCGCTTCAACGTTTGATGAATCCATGAAGGAGTCGACTTCGTCTGAGAGTTCACCGGCAATGTAGGCTTGACGCTTCTTGATGAACTTCTCCCTTCAAGATTTTCGTGCTGCTCTTTCAGCTGTGCTGAGCTCAGGACAGTCATATTGGTACTGTCCTGGCTTCTTGCAGTTGTAGCAAGAGGTGACTCTGCCTTCTTTGCTCTCACTGTCTTTCGACTGTGCAAAACCCTCATGTTTCCTGCATTCAGAAGTATGTGGTTCAGGAGTGTGCTTAGGTGAGTATTCGGACTTACTCTTTGAGTCTCTGACGACTCTAGATAGTTTTCTACGGCACTCCTTTTCCTTCTGATATTTGAAGACAAGCAGTGCATATCTCTTAGCTAAGCTTCCTTCTTGTAGATCACTGGTTGAAGGCTCAGCTTTGCTAGATGCGGGAGCTGCTGTGCTAACTGATGCTTTTAAGGCATGGTCAATCTGAGTGTCAGCTTCACCTCGTTGCTTCCTTTATGGTAGACCGAACTCGAACTCCTCAGCCTACAATTCTGAAAATATAAGATCAGGAGAAACAATATCAAGATCAGAATCTCTACGCAAAGTAGCAAAGGGAGTACAATGTCCGTCTGGCAGTGCTCTCAAGATTTTAGATTCATCTCTCGGTTGGAGAACGTCTTTCCCAGCCCGTTGATGGTGTTCATCAGATCTGTAAATCTGAAGTTGAAATCTTCAATCGTGTCGCTAAGAATGAGAGACAGTCTCTCCAACTTCTGGAGTTCAAGCGCTAACTTGTTAGCTTTAATCATCTGAGTCCCTTGACTTAGTAGCGCCAGAGCATCCCAGAGTTCTTTGGCGGACTTGCAGTCCTGATCTCTTTCGAGATAGGACTCGCTCAAGGTGGTCAGTACTCAAGGTTATGAAGTTTCTTCTCTTCTAGGGTGAAGAGGCTTCTGTCCTTTGGGACCTTCTTCCCGGTTACCATTCCTCCTCCTTGTGCTGGATCCTGGGTTTCCACACTATCGATCATAGGTACGATAGGTCCGTCTTCCTAAACCTCTGCCATGATATCGTGGAGGGAAGTCAGATGAGCTTCCATTCTGACTCGCCATACCCCGTAGTTCTCTACTAAGAACATGGGTACCATCCTGATTCCTGACATATCAGACATGTTAAATAATGATATGAATGAAGAATGATAAGTAGTGAAAACGTTTTCAGGATCTGTTCAAGTAGACCAGTTTCAGATAACAAGAGTCTTAGAGAACTCCTGCTCTGATACCAAATGTTGGTCTCGAGATTAACGTTCAGGTGTAGAGGGGGGGAGGTGAATACACCTGAAAACTTTCTCAACTTAAAACGCGAACAGTCCAATTCAGGAGAGTGCCTTGTTGAACAAGTTCAGTAGACCAACTAAGTTGTTCTGGATCGCGTGGACAGAGTGACTGACTATACTGAGCCCTGCTAGCTGACTGATGTCTGAATTCACTACCGTTTGGTAAGAGTTCAGTAGAGTGCGAAAAAGTGTAGGCCCGATGCAGTTGAGTTTGAAAACGTTTTCACTAAAACTATTTCAGTAGGTTAGTGCATTCAGTTTAAGCTTTGCTAAAACTCTGTTGTATGATTTTGTAAAACGGTTTTCAGTATGAACAGTAAATCAATGCAACAGTAAAAAAAACACAACGATTTTAAAGTAGTTCGGATATCAAACAATCTTACATCCACTGTCCCGAAAAGATCAGGAGGCTATTTTATTTTACTGGGTTAGTCTCAGTCGGTTTGTGCACTGGACAAACACTGGCCTTGAGGATTATACTAAGCAAGTCCCAGTTTACAAGGTTCAAACTATAAAGTTTGACAAACTCTCCAACGATGAAGGAGTTCTTTACAATAAGAACAGTTCAGGATATGAAATCCTTCGGGTCTAAGCTATGGATATATTTAGTGGAGCTTAGGTTAGAGGGAAGGGAATAAGAATATGGCTTCTAGAGTGATGAACAATGAGGAATAACTCTCTGGGTGAGAGAGAGAGAGAGAGAGAGAGCGAGAGGGAGAGAGAGAGAGAGAGAGAGATAGAGAGAGAGAGGTTCGTGTTTGATCACTTGGATACCAGAGGCTTTGATTCTATTTTAGCTTGGTTCCCTTGAGCAAGGTTGTCGCCTTTTGCTTTGAGTGTTTCTTTGAAGTTCTTGCGGAAAGCTTGTAACTTGTTCGTATATTCCTCATAATCGCTTGTTCTTGTTCTATGTCCTTCGATTTGAATTTCCCTCTATTTATAGAGGTGAGCCAGGGATAGATCCGTTGGAGACGAACGATCCACGTGCCATTCTCTTTGGGTAGCTAACAGCTCTTTTAAGGAATCCTGCAGAGTCTTTTCCTCCATTTCTTGAAAGTGGTTGACTTGCAGCTTTTACCAGAACTCGGACAGCTGGCTGCTCGTCATTGGTCGAGGGGTAGAAAGTAGTTGAGAAACACAGACTTCTAGGCAGATATTGAAGCTGACTTCTCTGATAACCTCGGACGACTCTACTGATTTAACATATGAGATCATCAGACAATCAAGGAGACTGTCGGTCTTCTTTGGAGTCCGACTCGAGTTCGAGTATACTCTCGCCGAGTCCAACTCTACTGAAGGTCGACTCTAAGTTCAGTTAACTGCTCCTGCTGAGTCCAGTTCTACTGAGTCCTTTCGGTATCTTTGCTCATGCTTGAGTACAACACTATTGAATCTGAACACCTCTCAGTATGTTGTTCCTGCTGAGTCCAGCCCTAATGAGTCTTCACTCCATGGTACTGAGGCGGATAGTCTACTGAGGAATCAGCAGACAGAACTCTGAGCCTGAACCATGCTGAAGGAATGTCTACTGAGTCTGAAACTCTCAGAGACGAAGGCATTACTATTACAACATAGAGGTTCACCAATCAAATTAGGGTTTTGGGATCAACAAAATCTTCTAAACATCTAAACAATCTACAGCTGAATCATATCCCAACATAGATTATTTGGCCTCATGGGCATCATGCATCAGTGTTTTCCTTGTTGATTCTTTGACAGTACCAAAAATTCATCAGCAGTTGGATGGATTAGCTTGGCTATCCTAACTTCAGATTCTGATATCGACCCCCTTGAGATCACGAGATTCTACTTCTACAACAACTTATTAGTTCCTTGGGGGGACGGATTAGCTTGGCTATCCTAACTTCAGTATTTGGCCTGTTTAGGCCTTTTCGTATTTCTGCTTTATTACGTTGTACCTTGGGAGAAGGTCACTATTAGGCCTTTCATTGTGGTATACCTTGGTTTATTTTATGATATGGCACGTATTTCTCTCTATTCTGAGTTCCTTATGATTGCTTGATCTTTGTTCATTGTTGGCCATTTGTTTAGGCTTTTTTGTATTTTGATTTTCTTTAGTTGTTCTTTTAGGGTTAGGTCACTTTTGGACCTTGCTTTGTACTTTGGTTTACTTTATGATATGGCACATAATCTCTCTCTCTCTCTCTCTCTCTCTCTCTCTCTCTCTCTCTCTCTCTCTCTCTCTCTCTCTCTCTCTCTCTCTCTCTCTCCACTGGGCGTCATGGCCCTACAGCTATGTAGCACACTTTTTCCAGGATTCGACTTCTCCGTCGTGTGTGCCAGGTTCGTTTCTCTCACATTCATAAAGAGGCGAACAAGCCTACAGATTATTTGGCTCGTCAGGGCATCATGCAATAGAGCTTACATTGTTTGATTCTATGACAGCTCCGCAATTTCTACCGTCTTTGGTTAGGATGAATCAGCTTGGATATCCTAACTTCAGATGAGGATGCATTCTTCGGTCATCAGCTTATGAATTTCCGATGACTGTTTGATCTTTTTCGATGTTGGCCATTTGTTTAGGCCTTTTTGTATTTATATTTGCTATGCTTATTCTTTTAGGGTTAGGTCACTTTTGGACCTTGCTTTGTACTTTTGTTTACCTTATGATATAGCACGTATCTCTCTCTCTCTCTCTCTCTCTCTCTCTCTCTCTCTCTCTCTCTCTCTCTCTCTCTCTCTCTCTCTCTCTCTCTCTCTCTCTCTCTCTCTCTCTCTCTCTCTCCCTCTCTCTCTTTTTTTCTCTCTCTCTCTCTCTCTCTCTCTCTCTCTCTCTCTCTCTCTCTCTCTCTCTCTCTCTCTCTCTCTCTCTCTCTCTCTCTCTCTCTCTCTCTCTCTCTCTATCTATCTATCTATCTATCTATCAATCTATCTCGCTATTACTTTGCTTACTTCTGGGCGTCATGGCCCCATAGTAATGCGGCATACTTTTACGAGGAAACAACTTATGTTTCGTGGATGCCGGGTTCGATTCTCTCATATTCATAGAGAGGGGAACAAGCCGGCAGATTACTTGGCTCGTTAGGGGCATCATGCAACAGAGTTTACATTTGTTTGTATCAATGACAGCACCGCATTTCTTCAGTCTTTGTTTAGGATGGATCAGCTTGGACATCCTAACTTCAGATTCTGATTTTGTCCACCTTGAGACCATGATACATTATTCATTCAGCAGTTTATGAGTTTCCTATGATGGTTTGATCTTTGTTCGTTGTTGGCCGTCTATTTAGGCCTTTTTTCTATTTCCTTTTGCTTTTGTTGTTTTTTTGGGGTTAGGACATTTTTGGACCTTAGTTTGTACTTTGTTTTACTTTATGATATGCCACTTAATTTCTCTCTCTCCACATTTCATTTCAGACCAAACCTCAATAAGGGAATTAATATAGTTACCCATTAGAGTTGAGCATTCTATATTACAATCCAATCAATATCATTAAGATTCTTTGCATACATTTCCTTCCAAAGAAAGAGATTTTGGTATTGATCCTACCAATGGCGTTACACCGGCTTCTCATTCTCTGCCTCATTATTCTCCCTTCAGTCACCACCAGCATTCTCTCATTGCCTCAAGAGCAACAATAATATATTGGAGTGGTTAAGTGTCACATTCTCTGCTTACTAGGTACTCTCAATAGGAAATTGTCCAAAAACAATTTCGTAATAATGCACTGGGCAACTATTACTATCACCAAAAGGACACGGTTTTCTTGTAAGAGCATGGTGTGTCTGTTTTACACTACTAGAATTCACCTAGTTCTGACGCTTTGCTGGTCCAAGTTGATGTTGTTTTTGTCAAGAAATGTAGATATCCAATGCACTTTTGACCGATGATGATGTAGAAGATCTTTGGAGATATTTTGGCACGATTTTGAAGCCAAAAAGGGACTTGGAGATAAAGATCTACAAAGATTTGCCCTATATTTGAGGCCAATCTAAACACGTTTTTATTTCAGAATTTACAGCAGCCTTCGATCCCTAGTCCCGTAGCTTTGTTTTAAGTTTTAGCTCAAAAACAGCTACCAAAGATTTGAGTAACATACTCATAGTAAACTCGTTCTTAGACATAGCGGTCCTAAAACAGAAGTTCTTATAGGACCTTTGCAGAGCTTTTATTGGGAGAGGTAAGATATCTCTTCCACTCTATAAAATTATTTTAAATTGTTAAACCCGTTAGGGTTTGGTTGGTGAGACTGTTTAGGAACTCGAAAAATAAAATATTCGAACAGACATATCTGAAAAATGTAATTTAAGAGCATGTATGAAATTAATATTTGCACATAATTCGTAATTAATAATCAATGTAACCTTTTGTAAAAATAATGATATTAAAAACCTCGAACAGCTCTAGGAATTCCACTAGCAAGCCACGCAGGTGGACGTTTACTAGCGTAACCCTAAACCAAGCTATTTACCTAGCTCTTTAATTCCAATCCACGTCTAGGTTCTTAAGACGAATGAAATTAATAGTTCGATATTCTGGACCATGTCACTATTAAAACGCGGGAAGGGACTTCGAGGAAGTGAATTGTACCTGCGGTGACATCTAAGCATTGACCATTAATTTGACCAAAATAGAATCAAATTCTCGAAATTGACATACTTACTCGGGAGAGGTGATCTAATTAGTCATCCTATTTAATTATTATCTTCTAGAGTACTCATGTTTACTAGGCCCGCAAGCCACGCAGGTGGACGTTTACGGCTTTGCTCCCACTACTCAATAATAATCAAATAATATTTTGGAAAACTCATCTCACAAAACTGGTAGCTCAAAAATGCAAGCAAGTCACGCAGGTGGACGTTTACTCACATAATCTTACTACTTTCGTGTAGAGTCCAATTAATGGAGGTCCGATTAATTGTTTAATATCCAAATTAATGGAATCTAATTAAACATTTAATTTAAAATTGCTTAGTCTTTTTATGCAAAAGATTTGTTACGAATCATGCATATCCACATAATTCCTAAAGCATGCAATTTCTAAGCGCACATAATAAAACGTGCTCGCGAAAAATAAAACATGCTTTAATACGATGTAGATCCTATTTACATGCTTTTCTAAGCGCAATTAATCACATAATCGTAGGCTAAAGCATAATAATAAATAAATGCGCAAATAGGAAATTTAAAACGTCATTATCAGGCTTTAAAACACGTAATTCCTAACTATTACATTACCCGATCAAAATACAGATCTTCGAAATCTTCAAAAATCTTCGAATCTGGAAACTGCGTCGAAAACAGTACCGCCACGTAATCGTGGGGTTCGCCACGTGGCGGCATGTGTGTCTGCACGGTCGGCAGTCGAGGCCGACGTGGCGTGCCACTTCAACCGCCACATCGGCTTCTTCTTCAACAACACTCGCCGGAAAAATGCGCCACCGCCGCGCGCGCAACCCGTCGTCGGCAGTTGCCGCCTCCTCGACCGGCGCCGCCACCTCCCCGACCAACGTCGCCGCTCGAACGCACTGCAGCTGCGCGCCGCGAAGGGCGGCCCAGTGATGGCGGCTTGGCGGCCGTGATCGCACGCAGCAGACGCGCGCAGCCGCACCTTCCTCGGCCAACCCCGGACCTCCGCCACCGTCCTCGCCACCCCCTGATGTCCTCCAGACGTCTGAACCGGGCAAGACAGCCGCCTCCGCGACCTGGTGCTGTGAAATTTCGCAGCCCGTCGCCGGCGAGCTTCTCCGAAAAAATTCACCTCTCCCGAGCTGCGATTCGTTCAATTGATTCATGGGTAATGACCCTTGGACGATTTTAGGCCACCATGAACGGATTCCGGCCGAAATTGTCCATGAATTTCCCTCAATTTCGAAACGATTCGCCAGAAAGATTCGTTGTGAGCAGCAAACTTCAGAAGTCAATTTCGGTATTATCCGGGATTGGATGATCCCATACGATATATTGACACGAAGCTTGTGTGACGAGCAATCCAGCGGTTCAAGCCGATCGGAAATCAGACATCAGAACCGCTGGGAATCGCCGCCGCAAGATGCGGCGGAACCCTAGAAAACTAGGGTTTTCTGGCCAATTTGGAGATTTTTGGACAGCACAATCACTTCTCCTTCCCGACGCTATTCCGGATAAACCAGAAATCGGAATGGGTCGTACGACCTATCCAGATGAATCTAACGAAACAAGGAACAAAAATATCCGAACGGATCGAAAAAATACTCTAGCACGCGCTCCCAGGCACGTCTGCAAGTTGGCGGTCGTGATCTGCCAGAAACTAGGGTTTCGCCATCTTCCGTCCTTCGGCGCTGTTGTGCCTCAAATTTCGTGCCTCCCAAACTAATTACAGTATAATAACAGTACAATTACATAACACATTGGTCCTATCAACTACTCGTGGATTTTCTCACGAGAAAAACATTACAACGGGGTTAAAACAGTGGCTCGTAGGCCGATAACGACGGAATTAAACCCTAATCATACATGTAACAGAAACAATCAGAGCCTAAACCAGGCTCTGATACCAATTGAAGGAATATTTAGGGTTAGGAACGCTACCTTCCTCCTTCGTATGTTGTCGCGGCTTTGATTGTTGCTCCTGTGTTAGATCTTCTGATCTGTGTCCCGGCCTTTTTCTCCCTCTGGGTGGTCAAGGAACTGGAGAAAATTAAGATTACTGTCTCCCCACAAACTCACGCACGCGTCTCGAAGTTTGTGAATGTGTGTAATCTGTTTCTTAACAGAATACTAATATATATAGGCTTCAAAAGCTAATATAATATTAATATATTTGTAGCCCATTAATTTAATTATATTTCTAATGGACTTCCACATAATTAGCCCATAATATAATTAATTAATCCACTGGGCTACAAATATTTATCAATTAATTGGCTCAGCCAATTAATTCCAGATAAATAACATTATTAAATAATGTAAAAATACGTTAATCCATTAATAATGATTTCCGAGAGACAATAAATTACTAGGCAACTAATTGGGCCAGAACAGGGATCCAATACAAGAAATAAAGCTGGACCTCAAATTAATTAATTATCTATGCTCAGCCCAGAGCAAAATTAATTCATAAACACAGATTCATTCCACTAGAGAATCCGTGCTGACTTACCCCTTTATCCTAAATTGGGCAAGGGCTTGTATTTTAGACTTAATCGATCTCCGTATTTGAGATTGAAATATCCGTTAATTAATTAAGCTCACTAACAGCTTAAATTAATCAACATCTTATATTCCTGAGTAGTACCACTCGACCTTATTAACACACCTGAACTTAATCAACCGGCCGAGTTTAGTGTGCTAATCCTTTCGAGTTCCTCAGGGGATATTATCAACCTATTTTACTAGGATACGGCTGCAAGATACAGACAACCAGCCTGAGCCACAAATAACTACTAACACCCAAGATACGTAGATCCGGTCGCGATGACGTTCACCATAGTAGTCAAAGTGATAGATAGCCAAATGCACTCAGCTGAAGTCTTACCAAGCTTAAGACCAGCTAAGTCACCGAGATCTTGGTTCTCCCCTAAGGTCAGTTAGGAGAACACATCTCACTATGATCCATCAATACACCACCATCAGTATACCAGTAAAGACAAGCAGCTAAGACAAGCCACTTCTAATCTAAACTGCAGCTTAAACCGACAACTTATCCTGAAGTTGTCTCAGCTGTGATAACTGTTTATATCTTGTCAGTTCAACCAATTTGTGTTGTCTTCTGTGATACCTGACACACCACACAAATCTAACTTTTATACAAGATAAAGGATAACATGTGCAAATATATTTATTTATCAGATAGGAGAATAAAATAGTGGTAGGGACAAAATACATTGTATACAAGCATAAAAAGTGCTTCTAGTATACAAAATCCCAACAAGACCAACCTACATGGCGATGATGACATAAATTTGTGCAGGCTTTCCCCTTAGTTTAGGCAAACCACAGTTGAGCCTAAGGTGGAGATTGTTAAGTCTTGTTAGGCCCAAGCCCAAATGACTGACACGGCCTGGTTGTCTAGGAGGCCCAACCCACTGCATACTTTCCTTATTGATGTATAACCCTATGTACAAATAGGGGTTCAGTGAGTGTATTGTCCGAAGTGTGTGCGCAACTTTGATACTTTCTTTTTTTCTCATCTCCATTCTCTTGGTGAGTTGGTCTTTGAATGTTGTAGAGAGATAGAGTGGAGCCACTAGACTTCCTCTGCCGATTGTGGTGTGATTTGGCAATCATGAACCCTTACGAGGTATGAGTCACAGAGTGCCGTCAAGATAGCATTTCGAGCAACTCCATCAAGGTTGTGCAGCTTTTTTTCTTCTGGTCTGAACTCACTTTTGTCCTTGGGAACTTTCTCCCCTTTTTTGGCTCCTCGGCCTCCCAAGCAGCAAATTCAACACAATCGGTCATGGGAACAATGTGTCTAGATTCCAAGACTTCAATCATATTGTCATGGAGCGACGTCAGGTACACCACAGTTCTCCTCTGAGAACATCGAGACCATCTATATACCTGACATATTAGACATTGTGGAAACAAAGTATAGAATGAATGAACGAAAGGCAAATGCAATGAAAAGCATTTTTCAGGATATGTTCGAGTAAACCACTGACTCTTAAGAAACGATGATAAGAAGCACACTGCTCTCATACCAATTGTTGTTTCAGAGACGAGTCTTCAGGTGTAGATGAATACACCTGAGTCCAAATTTTAACTCAAACACGAAAGTCATTCAGTTACTGAGTTAGCTTATTGAAATGTTTAGTTCTTCAGTTAACCTTTCTGATTGTGTGGGTAGAGTAATTCAAGATACTGAAAACTGTTTGCTGATATCATCAGTCCACTAGCAACTCAATACAAGAAGTTGGGCGTAATAGTGACACGCAGTTTTTAAAGTGGTTATACTTAGCAAGTCTCAATCGATCCATGCACTAAACAGATCACTAGTTGTAGTCCAACCAACTTCATAGTGGGTTCAAACAAAAGGTTTGAGATTCTCCAACTGAGAAGGAGTTCTTACAATAAGAACAGTTCGGATATGAACTACTTCCGTATCTAAGCTAATGATCAAATAAGGTGTAAACAGAGAATAGAGAACTCGAACTATGGTACTCTAAAGTGAAGAACTAAACAAATTTCTACAGCTAAGAGAATTCTTCCCTTTATGACCTTTGAGAGTGCTAGAGCTTTGATTCCTTGAATACTCTTTGTTCACACTGTCTTCAAAGCTTGAAAGATTCAGTTTGTAGGCAGATCCTTCTATACTGATACTCAACGCACATTCAGTAGATTCTGATGAATTCTACTAAGTCTTGAATCACTTAGTCCATCCACCAGCTGATAATCATAATCTACTGTATCAAATACTGAAAACTATATAGCCTATTGAGCTCCTAACATGTTGAGCTCAACTAAGCTATTTCATTATATTGGCTTATAATTCAGCTAGGGATCTTGCGATCTTTAAATCTTATATTAAATCATCACCCAATGATGAAGATTAGTGTCAGATTATTCAACAACTTAGGTATTAAAGCTATCGTAATGGTAGTCGAATTAACTGGATTAATCATCTATGTCAGATTGTTCAACAAAGGTAGAGATTAGAACTGGATTCCTTCATTGTAATGTTGTCTAATCATTAAATATAGAGTTGTTCAACAAGCTAGGATGTAGCTAGGTTCGCGATTAATTGGAGGATTGTTCAACAAGTCATTGATCAAAAGGATAGATATAGCTGATTTCCATTGTTCCCTAAGTTCGACACTCTTCTACACTAATAAAAAGATTCTGAGTGTGTGCAGGAATTTTATTTGGTGTGAAAACATCGATCATCAAATTAGCATCATTGTCGGGAAACGGTGTTTCAAATTAACCGTGTTACCTTTTGATTATCTGTGTTTTAGCTAGTATATGACCAGGTCTTCTAACCCAAACCTTGTTTTTTTTTTCGATATCAAAAAACCATAAGAAGGCTAAGGAAAGAGATAAAGCCGCAGCAACAGCCACTATCGAAGCATCAAACTTCGTCTGCCCAATCAGAAACTAACTTTGAAGACGTTCTGCTAAGCCTAGCAGAACTCTTTTCTGAAGAGAAACTCGAGACTGAACTTGAGGAGATGGCCAACGAACAGAACAATCCAATGCTAGATTAGTTTGGAAAGCATGGTGGAGAAGATCTTCCAATACCAATCCAAGTTGAACAGCTCAATAAGCCAATTGAGATCTAGTATGGGCTTATCAAGGCCTTACAAAAGTTTTGTTCCGTTTTCTAAATGTATTCGTGAGATTCTGTAATGCTCAAAAGAATACTCATGGAACAAAGGAGCATTTCCTTTTGCAGTCACAGACCAATGCAGGAAATTGATTTACAAGTCTGCCATTGAACTCAATCAACACGTGGACAGTAATGAGACAAACATTTATGAATTCTTACTTTCTGGTTACAAAGACCAATGCCTTGGGAAAGGATATTTTTGGAGTTCAACAAGAGTTTGATGAGACACTGAACTCATATTGGACGTGTTACAAAGCTCTCATCGAAAACTGGCCTAACCATAATTTTTCAAAGGGAGATTTGTTAACCTACTTTTAACAATGTATGACAATCACTACAAAGAATCTTGTGAAGTTTTCTAGTTGTAGAGTGAATGAAGTTGAAAAGATAATTCAAGAATTGGCTAATGTGGCAAAGAATTATGGAGATGTCCACATCGCGAAGAGATTTGCAAATTCAGTCGATTATACAGATTTAGAAAGAAAGTGGATAGCATCATGGATAGGATGGATAACCACTTTGAGAAGCTGAAGAAGATGATGAACTTAATGATGGAGAAGACAACCAGTGCCAGTTTGGCCGAGCAAATTTATATGGAATGTAGATAGTCTGGACAGACGTCGTTGTAATGTAATACTTAAACAAGTCCAACTGAAGATTGCAATGTGATTGGAAATTGGAAAAACAACCAACGAAGATGGATCATTAATCCGATACATATAATCCCTGGATGGAAGGATCATCCAAATCAAGTGGGATAATCAAAATAATAAGCCCAAATTGCAGGATGCCCAAGAACAACCACCCGTGTTCTCACAATTATCGCAATAGCAAGAACCACAGGTTTATTACCCTCCAAATCAAAGGGCTTATCTAGCATATCAGCAGCCTTTGCCTCCACCTGACCAAGTTCAGCTTGGCAAAACACTTTAACAAGTCTTACTTGAAATGGCTACTTCACACAATACATTGTTGCAGTCACAAGAAACCATGCAGCAAAGTATTTTGACTCATAATGAAGTCATCTTGAAAATATTCAAAATTCCCGAAAAGACCGAGAAAATCGGATCGATAACTTGGCCTGGACGGATTGGCAACCATAAGTTTCAATCAATGAGCTTTGAGGGAATCAAGGAAAGTTACATTCTCAAATCCAGATTAACCCAAAGAATGTTAACTAACCATGGTACTTTGAGATGCGGAAGAGATCTCTTAGATCCGCTAAGCAAAGAACCAATGAAAATTGAAGAAAGAGGCATTGATATCGCCTTTAACTTTGCCAAGCAAGATATCCTTGAGTCATCTATGTCAAGGAAAGGCAATGATAAAGTTAATGAAAAAGAACAGGAACATGTTGTCCAGGAAGAGACGTCCAGGAATAGGAACAGGCGAGAAAGCAAAAACCTATGGAAAATATGTTGGATTTCATGTCCATCTTTGGCAAGCTGAAAGTCAATTATGCCATTTCTTCAAGAATCAAGATCCCACAACTCGAAAAGTTAATCATAGATTTCATTGCTAGAAAAACAAGACATACAAGGAAGATTATGGTCAATGAAAATGTCCAGCATGCATTCGGAATATTCTCCCCGAGAAGTGCAATGATCCAGGTATGCTCACTTACCTTGTTCGATTTGAAATAAGATGATCCCGCAAGCCCTATGTGATTTGGGAGCTTCGATTGATGTAACGCATTTGTCAGTGCATAATAGCTTAGTTGGTTTGAGTTAACCGAAACTGAAGTTGTTATTCAATTAGATGACCGATCATGCATATCCCCTGAAGGCCTTCTAGAAAATATTCTTGTTAAAATCCATCATTTCGTATACCATGCAGATTTTTATATGATTAACACTAATGAGGGAAAGAAGGGAGAAAATACGAGCTATATCATAGAAACCAACAAGAGTACAATGCAAAGAAAGGTCCAATGTAGACCTTTCCCCAAACTAAACAACCAAACCAAAACAATAAAAGGCCTAAACAGGTGGCCAACAAACTAATCAACTAGCATCAAAAAACCAAAATAACCACTGAGATGCTCATCCAAAGATCATGTAGCAGGTACTGAAATCTGAAGTTAGGATAGTCAAGCTAATCCATCCTAAGCAACGACTGATGATGTGAAGGTGTTGTAGAAGAATCATAAAGTGTAAGATCTGCAGCATGATGTCCTTGACGAGCCAAATAATCTGCCAGCTTGTTCCCCTCTCTGTGGATGTGAGAGAAACAAACCCAGCAACCATGAAGAATGTCGGTCCAGAGACGAGTATCAGGTGTAGAGGGGGGGGGAGGGTGAATATACCTAATTCCAAGTTTTTGCTCAAACGCGAAGTTTAGTTGCCAGTTAAGCCTTCTGATCACAGGATAGAGTGATTCAACAACTGATTCATATCTACTGACTGATGTCAGTACATCGAAATTCAGTAGATGAATGAGTGCGGAATTGTGTAGGCCCAGTTTAAGTTCGTCTCTTTAAAAAACTTTATTATGCAAACCAAATCAGTTTTGGCTTAGTGCAGTTTCAAATCTATTTTACTGAAAATATGATTTTGCAAAAAGTTGACAACAGATGCAATAAATAGTAAATGACACGAGCAATTTTTAACGTGGTTCGGATACGCAAGATCCTACATCCACGGTCATACTGAACAGGAGGTCTTGTTGATTTATCTGAACAAGCCTCAGCAAGGTTTCTATGCCTTCTAAGTTATAGTCCTTAGCGACTTTACAAGATCAAATCAAAGTTTGAAAGGTTTTGTCTCCAACTAGGAAGGAGTTCTTACAATAAAAATGTTTCACTAAAGGTGAACTCCTTCAAGTGTCTAAGCGTAAGATCTAACAAGGTTTTCTTAGAAAAGAGATCGGGAACGACTCTAATTGTCTAGGATATCTCTAAGATTTCTAGTTCTCAGCTGGATGTAACAGTAAGTTTGCTAGAGTGCTTGAAGATGTGTTCTTGAATTTCAAAGCATATATGTCCCCTCGTTCCGTTGTGTTCTTCCCTTGAAGGGGACCTGCCACGTATCACAAGACTCCAAGGAAAACGGCCATATAATTTGAATGTAACTGCAGAGGGTGGTTGGCTTTATGTTCGTAAGAGCATCTTTTGTGTCAAAGTAGGTAAGCTTTGCTTTCTTCTCATTAGTCGAGGTATGGCGATAGGTGAGACTTGTCAGACATCAGTCTTCTAATTGAGTTGACTTCCTCTGAACCTCGGACACTAAGTGTTCCTCTACTGATATTTGACTGATAAGGTCAGGTTGTCGATTTCCCTTGTACGGTCTGCAACTAAGTCGTAGCACATTCAGTAGATCAAGGTTGATCATACTGAGTCTTTTTTCTGAGTCGGCTGAAGAGTGATCTTCTACTGAGTGCTTCCAGCTACTGACTCGAAGACAACTACTAAGCTCTTATACAGACAGAGCTCTACTGAACCTATGACAAACATGGGGTTCTGGAACCTTAACTTCTCTACTAAATTTCAGTCCAACAACTTATCATTTACATGACTTAGACAAAATAATCTAGAAAGATCAAAGCAGATCTAGTCTATTATATCATGTCGGTTCATCACACACTCAGGGGTTTTGGGATCTTCAATTCCTCATTAAACATTAATACATCAATTACTCAGTATCAGAGGTACTGAATCATCTCCTTACAATTTCCCCCGAATCATTGACTCATATCCTTAGATATCTTACAATTTCCCCCTATAATATGAACTATGAATCATCTCCTGACTCATATCCCTACAATTTCCCCCTAATTGATGATGCCAAAACCATTAACCACTAAATCCAGTTACTTACAACTGAAAGATTTATAGCTTAGGTTAACAATTACACAAAGGCACATCAAAAAAATCCAGGTTCAGTGAGTGTGTGTTGATCACTTCAGTGATCAGTCGTGATAAAGAACGACATAGCCATAAGACAATGAGTGGTTGTCTGGCCAAGTGGAATACTAATTTTCATTGATATAGAATTGATTACATTTACATCAGTACTATACTAAAAAAAAGATGAAAAGAGAGAAAGGCAAAGACTGAAAGAAGGTTGACTCTACTGCTATTGCGATCTAAACTTCTTAATCCTCGATTTGAAGTCTGCAGACTAGGCCTCTGAAAGTTCTAGCCCATAGGATTTGTAGATGGCTTCCCCGAGACTCTTGATCTGTGGAAGATCTAATGTCATCTGGGAGGACATATTGTTGCGCTTCATGGCTATCTTCACCTCTTTCTCTATCTCTTTAGTACAGATGTTACCCTCAAGAGTCATTAGGGGAGTCAGACGTCTAAATGCAGGCGCTTTCAGTGACATTCCTTCCTTGTGTAGAAATATGATGATCTGAGCTCGGAAGGTGGGATCAAATTGATATAAGAATTGATCGAACACTTTATCCACTGGAATGTCGCTTGGATAGCATTGCCATACATAGTAGCTCTTGATGAAATCTTCCTTTAGACTCTCACATTGCTCGTTCAGGTTCCAAGGGATCCACTTATCAGTGCGGCTGAATGGAGTTTTCTTGAGATGAGGCTTCTGTCCACCGTGTCTATAGAATTTGGAAGTAGTCATGATCTCTCTACTCTTGACTGGAACGGCTTCCCTGGCTGCTTTTTCAGTTTTAGCAATATGCTCTGTCAGTTTAGCTTTTCTCAGTCTTTCCCTGGCTTCAGCTGTTAGTCTTTCTCTGGCTGTGAAGTCGAGGCCCATCTCCACTGCGTCCCACAAGGCTTTTTCTTCAGCTATCTATTTAGCTGTAAGCTTAGGAGCTTTCTTCTTCAGCCTTTCAGACAGTGGCATCTTGTTAGTGTCAGACTCTTCAGTAGACTCAGAAGCTGATTTTTCAATTGGCTTATGCTGAGTCTTTTTAGGAGGGGTTGGCTTATGCTGAGCTTTCTTCAGCTGAGCCTGAGTCCTTGACTGCCTTGCCACAGGGACTTTTGGCTTTCTCTTCAGTTTGGCCTCTTCTTCTTGTCTGACTTCATTATCAAGCTGCGCCTGCAGCTGTTGAGCTATTAATTCATCATGAGCCTCTTGTTCTTTCTTGGACTTGAACTTAGGCGATGGAGGGAGAGAGTTCTCAGTAGTTATCTCTTTCTCAGGCCTCTTCGGCGCAATTGGCTATGTCCCCTCGATGAATTGGGCTATCTCATCGATAAGTGCCTGAGCTGAGGAACCTTCTCCTGATCCTCCAGCATGCACTGTCACCTGCATAATATGATCCTGAGGCTCTGACTGGCCTTTAGTAGCTTTTTCTTTAGCCTTTTCTTCTTGTAGGATTTTGGCGAGGGGGAGATCTGTTTTGGACACAATGAACTCCTTAATCTCTTCGATCTCTTCCCCTTTTTTCTCTACCCCGTCCTTTACTTACCCACCATCTTTTGCTTCCCCAACCCTCTTACCTTCCCCATTTTTGGCATCATCGATCGAGGTCGAGTAGGGTTTTGGCAAAGCAACTACATCATCTTGTAGGGTTGTATAGAGAATTTTTAATCCGGGTGAAGGAGGAGTTGAGGTCCTCGACGACATCACAGTATTTGTCCCAATCCCTCTCATGATCACGGCGGATCTCCTTGAGCAGGGTATCAGTATGGGCTTTGTACTACAGTAGAGATGTGTCTAGTAACCTCTATGAGTCCGACTGGATGAGGTCCAGAGCTTTGGCTTGTTGAGTAAGAGCTTGAGCCACGCTGGATGATGCAGCTATATTCCTTTCATCCATCGTTTCTGGACATCAGCCATTGCCGCAGCCAGTTGCTCTGAGAAATGTTTGGCTTGAGTTTCAAGCAACTGCTAGCACTAAGTGGCTAAGTCTTGCTTCTGAGCTGCTAGAGTCGTCTTGATGGTCTCCTGAATATTTGGCGTTGGAGCTTCAGAGACCTTCTTGACTTCTCCAGTGAGGGCATCAATTCGCTTAGTTTGAGTTTTAGTATACTGTGCCCATTTCAGGTGCACATCCTTAGCCAAGAGACGATTTTTTTCCCCTGCTTCTGAATTAATCGGTTGATGCTCCTCTCGAATATAGTCGCTATAGGTTTGATCTGATAAGACGAGCTACTGATCATCTGCTAGAGGCTGCGAGTTGTCAACGTCTTGAAGAAGATGCAACTGGGGCGGCATCAGATTCGGAGGTGGTGGTGGTGAATCGCCCTTCTCGATGGGAGTTTTGCCGTCAGTATAGTCTCCCCGTTCTGCATCCTTGGGTGTTGAGTCATCATCAACAAGGTCGTCAGTAAGCGAAGGGTTCTTTGCAGGAGAGAATGCAGTCTTCTGCTCAAGCAAATGAGCATAGCTGATCTCAAGTCCTCGAAGGAGGCAATGTCTGAGGGTTCCCCAAACCTTATCTCAGACTGCAGTCGCTGCTCCTCTGCCAAGAGCATAGGCACAGAATACTAATGAATAGTCTCTTCAAGAATATCTCAATTAAGGAACCACAACAGCATCTGAGTCCTTGCCCAGATGGCTACATCCACCAAATCCTGATAATTGGCGATCTCATGAATTTATTCAGCGACTTCTGATTCATCTCTAAGCTTGCTCAGTTGAACAGTGGTTGGTAGCTCTGAAGATACCTCAGTAGTTGGATCATCATCATGCTCCAACTGAGTCTCTTCAGTACTGACTCTTCGGACTTTGTCTTTGATCGTGGCACCTTCCATGCCTGTGTCCGAGTCAAGTATAGTTTCCACCTATGGAGCGGGTGGAGAATCAGCCTTAGAAACGGTTTTCTTCGTTAGTTTCTTTTTTTTGGTTGTTCGGTTCGTGGAGGCAAGTCAGTAGATGACCTACTCAATGCAGTTCCACGACCGATGGACTTTTCAGCAGTTGTCCTCATTGTGAATTTGACTTGCTTCTTGTGAAAGTGTTTCATGTCTTCGAACGAAGCTTTTGAGGACAATGAGGCTTCAATCAGCATTGAAACCTTAGTCCCATACAGCAGTTTGCCTATCGGCGAGAGTCTTCTCTCTCCTTCGCCAAGGACGAACTTCTGCGATTGTGCCTTCAGTTCAGTAAGGAAGAAATGGGCCTAATTTACTTTGACTCCATCCACAATAGTCATCATAATCTGGAGTCGTGGCTAGGACAACTGATCGAACGGTTTAGCTATGCTAGTCAGGATGTGGATAACGATGTAAGTCAGGCCTCTGTATTCTGGCAGGAGCTGACTTTTGGGGAAAGCAGCTTTAAAGGATATGTCATCCCTCTCACAGAAACGCCTTATGTAGTCGTTGATCTCGGTTTCCTTGTATCCAATCGGAGATACTCCAGAATCAGGAAGGCTAAAAACTGTCTTCAGCACTTCGAGGATGTTGATGTGGGCTACAGTCTCCTCCCACTTCTACTGAGATGTTTCCCTCATATATCTCATAGCAGTGACCTCTGCGTCGGTATCCTCCACACGCCGCATATTGAAATAAAATTCAACTACTTATCGCGGAAGACAGGCTTTGGGTTGCATCGTCAGAAGCATCTTCAGACCAGACGTCTGAAGAGCAGTGTGAATACCATCCATGTATGGAAGTTCTGACTTGTGGAACACCATAGTGGGCTCGAAGCAGACTCTGCCCTGGATGATCTCGTCTATATCAGCAGGAGTCTGAACGATGTTGGATATCATTTTATCTAGAATCTGTAAAACAAGTGTTAGCACTTGAAAATAGAGTAAGTTAGAATATGCAGACAAGATATGAGAAATTTACAGTAGATTAAGAGCTTAAGATGTAGTAGAAGTCTTAGATGCAGTTTAGATGCAGAGCTCTTAAAATCGGAAATGGCAGAAATAAGGTGAGAAGACAAAGTGAGCAGATTATGTATGATTTGAATACCAAGCGGTTTTCAGATCTGACGGTCATGATTAAATCTCGCTTTATTATAGACGTTTAGTATTAAATGTTATAAAATGAATGATTACTAAGCCGCCTATAATCTCGACCTACGTAAGATTTGCAAGTTGGAGTAAGGTGAGAAGACATGCATTTAATGCGGCACAATCAGTTCTTAGGATGTCGTGCTTTTAATGAAAATGGTTTTACTGAATACATCCTATGAGACTTAATGGCGGGAAATAAATGCGAAGCATGCCACTGAATGTAAATACTGAATTTAACACTCAAACCTGTCAGCTAACATTGTAGTCAGCTGATACCACATGTCGTTGATACCAATTGTTGGTTCACACGAAGTGGCTTTCACACCAATTGTTGATACCAATGGTTATCAAACCTGTTGGTGATAGTAAAGGTTTAGTATTTATCTCACGTTCCCCCTTGCTGAGTACTGTATGGTTCACCCTACTAAACCATAGTACTGAGTCTGACTAACTGACTTGTTGTACTGATCATTTTACTGGCTCGGGTCAATAGGATCCAAGCGGACCCACTCAACCGAGAGTTTTCGAACACGTTCTCAACTAGCGGCTTGGTCGGTGTATGCGCTCTTTGCCTATCAGTAGATTTTATGAATAGTAAATTACTAGTCTCTGAAAAATTTCGTGCATTTTTATACATAGCAATGTATGTGTTTGTGCATATGTGATTTTACAAACACAATTCATCATACTTATGATACATAACCTAACTCTCCTTTAGCGTCGGAGGCAGGGATAGGCGGCGCGTGGGGGTCGGCGGCGGCAGGAGGTGGTAGGTTACTAGGGTTTTCTCATTTTCTTAAATTTTCCAATTTAATTAATAATATTGTTGTTTATCATTTTATCATTTTTCTAATTTTATGAATTAATAAAATAAAAAATAGATTAATTGTACACAGTAGATCGAATGAAGATATATGGCCTAAAATGGTTTTTAGTTTTTATCTAAGGGATGGTTCTTAGTAGAACCATACCCTATATTTATATATGTGAATGGGGTGTTGATCTGGTGAGAACCCACATTTAACGTGAGAACTGCGAACCATTCATAATCCTTATATATTTTATGCAAAAAAACCTATAATTTTATACTTTTGTGTTCTGCAAAAAACATATAAGGATTATGTATAATGTAAAATTAAAGGTTTTTTGAATAAAAAACATAAGGATTGTGCACGGTTCTTAGTTCTCATGTTAAATGTGGGTTCTTACATGATCCACTCCCTATAAAAATGTATATAATGATATTAAAATAATATTTAAGTGAGGATAGTATAGATAAACACATTAAATCTACGAATCCTATCATAATTAATAAAAAAACTAGTAACAAACATTTTTTCGAAGAAAAATGTATGAGATATGAAATTGTTATACGGTAATTTACCGGATTCATGTTTTGCATATCTTTAAGTAATATTATTTCTCTTCTCAGCTTGGATTTTTTACATAACTTTCTAGGACTTTTTACACTGATTTTTCTTTTCGTGTATGATTTTTGTTTGATAAAACGACAATCGTCATTCAAAAAGAGAGACTTTTACCAAAAGGCAATTGAGAGGAAGTTGTATATAAGTTAACTGGAAAATAAATGTTATTAATTTTTTATCAAAAAATTTAACTTTTACGTAGGGATAGTTGATCTCTCATAGTTTATTGTTATTTTAAATAAGGGTTATTTGCCTCAAAATATACGAAATTTTATCAAAATCTCGTTTTGCACATGAACTTTAAAATTTGTCTATAAATAGACGAACTTTCAATTTTTTTTGAAATTGCACATAGGTCAAAGTCCAAGCAAAATCAAAGCTCACATTGCATTTTTTGGTGTGATGTATCGCACACGTGGTAGTCCGTCGGCAAGATCTAACCAAAAGGGTGAATTTTTTTATTTTTATAAATACAAATACTTTATAATAATTTATGTTTTGCAAATGAACTTTGAATTTTATTTAAATTTGCAAATAAACTTATAATTTCATTTTAATTTGTAAATGAAGTTTGAATTTCATTTAAATCTTGTTACGGAAAAAAATGTACTTTTTATGTAGCGCTTGTCGACTACAATTAATTTGTAGAACTAACGAATATATATCGAGTGTTTTATTTTTACTTTTATTTTTATTTATGTGGGGTATATTGAGATTGAATTTTATGGACATACCCACATAAAAATTTCTTGGACTCAATAATTATATTTATTAGTTCTATAAATTTTTTGGAGTCTACACACTCTACATAAAAGTACATTCATTATCATAACAAAATTTAAATGAAATTCAAACTTTATTGACAAATTAAAAAGAAATTCTAAGTTTATGTGCATAGTTAAATGAAATTCAAAGTTCATGTGTAAATCGAAAATTGTTACAAAGTTTGTGTATTTTACAATAAGAAGAAAAAAAAATTAGCCTTTTGGTTCGGTGCTAACTGGACTGCCACGTCTGCAGATACGTCACGTCGGAAAATATCACGTAAGCTTTGATTTCGCCGGATTTTTGACCCATGTACAATATCAAACAAATCGAAAGTTTATGTATTTACAAATGAATTTTAAAATTTATATGCAAAACAAAAATTTGATAAAAGTTTAGAGTCAAATAACCCTTTGGGTCCGTTTGGTTGTCAGGAAAGTAAAGTTGTTAGGGAATATGATTATGGGGAATATGATTCTATGGAAAATGATTCAGGAAAGTAAAGTTGATAGGAAATATGATTCTGGTGAATGTGATTATGCGGAAAATAGATTACTTGCCCTGTGTTTGGAAAACACAAGAAAATTGTTCGGATTCTATTTTTTTTTAAATATTTAAGAGTCTTATTTTTTACAAATTAGTTTGCAGTTGAAAAAAAAACAAAAAATATGTCCAATTTATTAAAAATAAAGCCACTTCCAACGCATTGAATGACAATTAAAAAAATCATAAGTTTAAAAAAAATGTACGCAAACAAGTCTAATCCAAACAAATCACTTTAATTAGACTTGAGTAATTCTGCTAGAAATGCTTCTTTCTCAAGATCATCATCCATGGAGAAAAAGTAACCTAATAAATCTGGATCTCGAACAAGTTTCATTGCCACCGCTTGTCTTTGTGAAATTGTTAAAATCTCAAACTTCTGCAATTCCTTATTAAGTTTATCACGATTTGCAATCTTTCTTTGATCTCCACCTAAACTTTCCACAATCTTGACCGTTTGTTCATCTGACTTAATCATTTGCTCATCAGACTTAGCCATTTGAGAAGTAAGTGCATCAGTCATGTGCTCCAAGCTTATAATGAAACCATATGTACTCCTCTTCCTTTTCTTTTTATGTTTTTGAAGTACCTTCACCCTGTGACGTAGTTCCTGATGGTACAAACTGAACATCAGATACTTCATCACCTTGATTTTGATTTTGTTCTCTTTCTAATTCCTCGACCACATCTATTGGAGTTTCAACATGTTGCCCAGTTGCTTTATCCTTGCCCCAAACAAGAGTTAATTCATCATAATAAAGAAAAGACTTGTTTCTCATGAAAGTACAATCTGGATGACTCTGCAAAATACAACATAATCTAATTCATAAATAATAACATATATAATGATAAAAAAATCAAATAATAGTTAAACACGTATGAAAAATTTTACCTTCAAATAATTATCCCACACGTCGAAGACTTGCGATAACACATTTTTTGTCATCATCCCAACCAAAACCACTTGATGCTCCATTGGTTAACACATCATAGATAGCATGATATTGTTTTTTTAATAACTTACAGCGTGATTCAATGTGTAGTTTTTCTTTAAGTTCATGGCCCGGTAACTTATCTCTTAACATTCTTTCCAGCTCCCTTTGATACCCTTTTTTCAAGCCACTTCCACTTTCACCATCCTAGTTCCCACTTCTTTTCAATTCAACAATTGATTCTACCAATTTTTGATCTTCTTCAATACTCCATACATGATTAGCTCCTTTACCACGACGAGACATCTAAAACCAATAAATAACGCAAATAACAAAATTAGTCAGCAAACCTATAATCTAATAATACAAAACTTAATGCAGGACCATCAATTTCAATGAATAAATTGGTCGTACTAAAGATAATGTGTTGGTCCGGAGACGATGGTCAGGTGTAGAGGGGGGGTGAATACACCTGATCACAGTTTCTTTTTCTCAAACTGAAGGACAACTGAGCTGTTTAGTGCAACTGATGAACAGTGCCAAAAAGTAACCTTCGATCATTGGGTCAGAGAGCTCTCTTACTGACTTTTGTCAGTCGTTCGAAACTCAGTCGGAGATGTTGTGCGGATAAGTGTGGGGCCCGGAGATTCGTCTCAGTTTTGAAAAACGCTTTTCACAAATCAAGTTCTTTTGGCTGTGCGCTTTTGGAACACGTTTTATGCAAACATATGATTTTGAACAGTTATGATATGCAATAAAACAGTAAAGAACACAAGCGATTTAACTTGGTTCGGATACGCAAGATCCTACGTCCACGGTCCTGACAATGGCAGGATAACTTGTTGATTATACTCGAGCAAGCCTCGCAGTATCTCGTGCACCGGACGAGATCCTTCTAAGTTATAGTCCTTAGCGACTTTACAATTCAAACCGAAGTTCGAAAGGGATGGAATAATCTCCAACTAAGAAGGAGTTCTTACAATAAGAACAATTCACAGAAAGTGAACTCCTTCGAATCTAAGCTATAAATATGGCAATGAGCTTAGTCTAGAGAAGAGAGGGATCTAAATACTCTAGAGTGAAGAACTAAGAATATTCTAAGAAAGCAAGTTCTTCTCTGGATAATCTTTGAGTTTACTAGAGTGTTCAAAGCTTGAGTGTTTTCCCTTTTTTTTATTCCGTGCGTGGAGCTTCGAATTTCTTCTCTATTTATAGTTGTGAGCTATGGCATATGTCCGTTGGAGACGACGATGCCACGTGTCACAAGCTTCCAAAGAAAACGGCCATAATTTTGAATTTGTTGCAGCAGGGCAGTTAATTACTGTACATGAGAGCAGACTTTTATCGTATAGAGCGGATATGGCACCGCTTCGGCTTCTCATTGGTCGAGGTTTGTGGTTGGTGAGAATGTGTCAGAGTCAAAGTTGACTATTCAAACAACCTCGTAAGATCTTCTGCTGAACTTCGAAAAGACTTGTGCGACTAGGTCATTTTCTGTCGGACACAGTAGACTAGATAAGTCTCTGTCTTCTTAGACAGAGTCGGCTGACAAGGAATACATCTACTGAGTAGGTCAGCTGGCGACTGCGAAGGTACTGAGCTTTGCATATGTTCTTCTGCTGATGGCTTATCAGCTGATGGGTTGTCTCCTACTAAGGTGAAGATCAGCTGCTGGCTGAAGAACGCAAGCTCTTACAAAGATGACGTGGGGTTCTGGAAAGTAACTTCGTCAGAAGATCAGTCCAACAGTTTAACCCGTACAAGACTTAGACAAAAGATAATCAAAATAAACAAGTCTAACCTATACATCATCTAATCCTATAGACACACTGCACGACTAATATCAGCTGGGTTTTAGGATCTTCGATTCCATAGTACTACTATGATTTCCCCCAATATTCTTTTAACCACTAGACAGCTGAGTACCATCTACTGACTCATAACCCAACAATTTCCCCCTAATTGATGATGCCAAAACCTCTATTTCTAACCATCTAGCCTTTATTCTAAAATAAGGAACGGAGAGCTAATCTACTGACAACAATTTCCCCCTGATTCATCAGAAGACAATCAAGATGATCAATAAAACATCAAGTCAGTAGGCGAGATATAGGCAAAATCAGAGAACGATTATGTAAGTGGGTGTGAGATCACTTAGTGATCAGTTGTGAGAAAACACAAACAAAAGCCATGAGACAATGAGTAATTGTCTAGCAAGCAATAGAAACCAATATATATATAGACAGAGAGTTCATGGGCCCTATTACTATTACAACAAATATGAGATAAGAGATCAAGTCTGACTTCTGAAATTCTTCGTGCGTTTCTTAAAGTCAGCAGACTTGTCAGCTGGAGGGTCCAGGTAGTAATACTTGTAGACTCTTGAGCGTAGAACCTAGATTTCCTCATAATCATGTGGATCGTACATATTCAGACATAAATGAACAGCAGCTTCTCCTATTTCTCTCTCAATCTCTTGTGTGCACAGCACGCCGCGAGTAGTCCTAGGGAGGGAGGGATTCGCTCGAAGGGCCGGAGCTCGAAGGGTATTTTCTCTTTCTCCATGATCCGGCGGATCGATTTCGAAATCCATATCGAATCGACCGATAAGTCCATCAAAGTGTTGATCACCGATTTGTCGGTCCTCATAGATACCCCAAACATAGTATCCCTTAATAAAGTCTTCTTTCAGTTCCTCCCACTGCTCGTTGAGCTCGGCTGGCACCCATTTATCCAAATGAGGTGTAGGCTCCTTCTTGATATAAGGTGCCCTTCTGAACTTGGATCCTCGTGGAATCTGCTTCCTTGGATCAGTTGTTGGCTTTGCGGATAGGCTAATCATTTTAGCCATGTCAGCTATCCTCTTTTTCTCTCTGAGAGTCGCTGCCCTTATATCTCCTCTCCTGAGATTTAGTCCCTACAGCGTGGCTTCCCAAGTAGCTCTGTCCTCTGCCTCCTGCTCAGGTGTGAGATTAGTCGGGTATTAACTCTGTGTAGTTGGCTGGACCTCAGACACTAAGGCATTAGCTAGCTCCTCCTGAGCTTTCTTCTCATCCTCAGCCTTCTTGGCCTTTGCCTTTCCAACAACTTTCTTTGGCTTCTTGCCTTTCTTAGCCTCTTCCAGCTGATGCTCATGATCAAGCTTATCCTGAAGTTGTTGAGCAATCTGAAGATCATAGGCTTCTTGCTCCGCTTTTGATTTGAACTTGCGAGCCAGGGAAGATGGAGAAATGGGTTCAGTGGCGATCTCCTTCCCTGATCTCTGCGGTGGCAATACCTGAGGCTCTTGTTCTTCTTCTTGATCCAAGAATTTTGCGATTTCGTCTATGTGCTGGGCAGATGAGATGGGAACTGCCTCAGTCACTGTCTACCTCAGAGGGGTGTATTCCAGCAGGAGTACAGCTGAACTGGGTCCAGCCTGAGTGGCTGATCCTTCTCCTTGAGCTGTGCTGGCCCCTTCCCCTTTACTTCCTTCCTCCAACAATTCTACCACATCCGGTTCTGCCTCAGTTTCTTCCTTTACTTCTCCTTCCCCCTTTTTGGCATCATCTGCCTTAGAGAGGTGAGAGCGGATGGCTTTGATTTCTAGTTCAACATTGTAGATTGATTCTTTAATGAGAGTGGCAGTGGATTCGAAGTCTTTGACGAGGTCGCAGTACATTTCCCAATCTTTTCCTTGATCAGCTCTGAATTCCTTAAGCTGCGCGGCTGACTCCGCACAGAGTTTCAGCAAAGCCTGATAGTGGGAATCTGTCATCTCTTTCTGAATGGCCTTAAGGGCCTCCGCCTGTTGTTTTATAGCAGTTTGTAGGCAGGAGGTGGCCAATTTATTCCTTTCTTTCATTTCGGCCTTGACTGAAGCAAGAGCCTGAGCCAGCTGCTCAGAGAAAATATTCTGCTGAGTTTGAAGGAGCTGCTGACTCTGTGTTTCCAAATCTACCTTCTGAGCTGCTAAGGCAATCTCAATTATCTCCTGAATATTCAGCTGAGGAGTAGGAGCTTCTGAGACTTTCTTCACGCCTTCAGCCAGTCGGGCTACACTAGCCGTTTGGGCCTTAGTATACTGGGCCCATTTTATATGAACATCTTTGGCTAAGAGGCGATTTTTGTTCCCTTGCCGTCTTATGGCCTTGTTCACCGACTTAGAGGTGACGGAACCGATTGGTTGTATCTGATACGAGCTTGTTCCGATCCTCTGCTCAGAAATCTCGAGTAGTTGCTCTCGACTGCGCTTCAAGGCACCCGAGGCATCACCTAATGTGGACGGAGGTGGTGATTTGCCCTTCTCGCGGGGAGTGGGACCCTCAGCAGAGCCTCCCAACTCTGCATCCTTGGGTGATCCCTGTTCCATCTCCTCATCCTTGTCTCCATTATTCTCATTATCAGGAGGAGATGGTGGCGAATGACTGTCGCCGGGTACTGAGGTGTGCAAGCTCAGCAGATAGAGCATTGCCGCCCTCAAATCTTCGAATGTTGTCAGATCAGCTGGTTCCCCGAACCCAATTGCTGACTGCAACTCTTGCTCTTCAGCAAGTAATGAAAGAGCTGTCTGAGTCCTTATGATCTCTTCGAGTATGTCCCAACTCAGGAACCTCAACAGCATCTGAACTCTAGCCCTTATGGCTATTTCCACCAGATATGAATGATCAGATATCTCAGGGATCTGTGAGTGGACTTCACTTGTGGCTTGGAGGCGAGTAGAGTGGATGGTCGTCCACTCAGAGGAAGTCTCTTCAGTCGGAATCCTGACGTCCGACTGAGTCTCCTCGGAGCTGATCACTTATACCTTATCCTTAAGTGTGGCTCCCTCCATTCCTGTGTCGGAGTCAAGAATGTGTTCTTCAGTAGGAGGAGGAGAGGCTGGTTTAGCTTGTTCTACTGGCACCTCTGCAGGTCCAGTTTTAGTCAGCCTTTTTCCTTTTCGGAGGGTCGGTGCGAGGGGGCAAAACAACAGCTGATCTTTCTCTCTTCTGATCAGGCGGCCCTCGCCCAACAGACTTCTCGCAGCTGCTTTAGTTTTGAAATTTATTAGCTTGCTGTCGAAGAATTTGGCGTCGGCAAACGAAGAATTCCTCGCTGCGATTGCTCGATCGCATATGGACATCTTGGTCCCATACGGTAGCTTCCCAACGCTAATCATCTTCCGCTCACCAGGTGGGTAAGGTGGTGAACTTTTGCGCCCGAGCCTTCGGCTCGGCTACGTAATAATCTGTCCGAGTTCACTTGGACTCCGTCGTCTATAGCCATCATCAGCTGAATACGTGGCTTAGACGGCTGATCATAAGATCTCCGCGGAGCTCGTCGAATATGTGACACAATGTAGGCGAGCCCCCCTGCCGAGGTAGCGAGCAAGTTCTTTGGTTGAGCGGTTTTGAAACTGATGTCCTGCCTCCCACAGAACTTCTGAACATACGTGTTCATCTCCTTCTCCTTGTATCCAATAGGAGAAACACCACTGTCTGGGAGATCAAACACCAGTCCCAATGCATCTCGGATGTTGAAGACGCGCTGACTCACATCCCATGAGTTTGGGATAACCTCCTTCATATACGAGAAGGAAGATTCTTCTCCTCCGGACGTGAGAGTCCTCCAGTTGAGGTATACTTCCACAACTTACCTCGGCAGATAAGCCCTAGGCTGCTTGGATACGAGCCATTCAAGTCCAGATAGTTCAAGCGCCTCAAAGACAGGCTCAAGGTATGGAAGATCCACTTAGCGAAGCGCCATGGTGGGTTCGAACTGAATCCGTGAGAGTATGATCTCGTTCATATCAGAGTAACATTCGCTATTAAAATCTGCAAAACAACTTGTTAGCACTTGAAAATAGAGTAAGTCAGTAGAGTTTTAAGCAGAATTTAATACATTACCAAGTAGTTTAGAGCTTGTGGATACTAGAAATCAGATTAGTTTAGAGATTTGAAGAAAAGACTGATTTGCAGAAAGAGCTCTAAAGATGGAAATGGCGGAAAATGAGTCGAGTAGAGAAGTTGAAAGGTTTTGTAAGATCAAGCTTAATAACTGTTTATATCGAACGGTCAGGATTTAATCTTTCAATGTTATCTGCGGCTGAGATTAAATGTTATAAACTGAATGATTACAAAGCCGCCTCTACTATAGACCCACGTAGGATGATGCGTAATAAGGGTAAGTGAGAAGACATGCATTAAATGCGCTGCAGGCATCATTAATTACCAAATCAATTTGAATGAGAACGGTATCTACTGACCATTCCTTAAAGAAATTGATGGCGGGAAATAAATGCTTCTTAACTACTGAATGCGAGCGACTGATATAATAAATGCAAGCATGTTAACAAAAACATTAAGTATTCAATACTACGCAAACCTCTTCAGCTGAACTTTTACAATCAGCTGGTTACCGTTAAGACTTAGGAGGATGGTTGACGTGCTGAAGACCACTTTCCCCCTTGCTATTTACAGTATGATTCTCCCAATCGAATCATCAGATCGATCATCCGACTCGTCATACTGGTTCCTTCCGTCTGATACCAATTGTTGCCAATTGCAGTTATCAGTAGTTGTCCTCTACTGACGTGACTCAGTAGGATCCA
This sequence comes from Lavandula angustifolia, assembly GCA_028984105.1. Taxonomy (NCBI): domain Eukaryota; kingdom Viridiplantae; phylum Streptophyta; class Magnoliopsida; order Lamiales; family Lamiaceae; genus Lavandula; species Lavandula angustifolia. The sequence goes on from CM054804.1 coordinate 37,550,547, forward strand.
GTAGACCTAGCTCAACTGATAGTCTCTGAATCTGTTCTCAGCTAGTGGTTTGGTCAGTATGTCTGCCCTTTGCTTGTCAGTATGGACTTTCTCTATTCTGATGTCCTTCTCGACATGGTCTCTGATGAAGTGGTGTCGGATATCCACGTGCTTGCATCTCGTATGTAGAACTAGATTCTGAGTTATTGCAATAGCACTTGTGGAGTCACAGTAGATGGGCACTTCATTCTGAATGATACCATAATCTCTCAGTTGTTGTCAAAGCCAAAGGATGCAGGGCACGAAGCAACTTCCAAGCAGCCCATATACTCGGCCTCGGTAGTGGACGTTGCTGCCGAGTGCTGTTTCTTTGAAAACCATGATATCGCCTTGCGCTCTAGGAACCGACATGTTCCGGAAGTCGACTTTCGATCTATCCTGCATCCTGCATAATCAGCATCAGAATAACCTGTCAGTATAAGATTATCATCAGCAGGATACCATAACCCAACGTCAGGTGTTCCTCTTAGATGACTTCGCTTGGGATCCGCTTGAAATCTTGCACATACACCTACAGCATAAGTTATGTCAGGTCGGCTAGCTGTTAAATATAATAGAGAACCAATAATAGTTCTATAATCAGTAGAGTTAACAGAAGCTCCCTCTTTGTCTAGATCGATTTTAAAATTTGTGTTCATGGGGATCTTGACTGGCTTACTCGAATCGCAGCCGAATCTTTTGAGAAGATCTCGAGTGTATTTAGCTTGATTGATGAAGATTCCTTCAGGTGATTGCTTCACTTGAAATCCAAGGAAATAATTCATCTCTCCCATCATGGACATCTCGAACTTCTCCTTCATCATCTTCTCGAACTGTTGGCATATGGTCTCGTTTCTGCAGCCGAAAATGATGTCGTCCACATAGATTTGCACCAGTAGGATGTCATCTCCTGACTTTATGCTGAACAGGGTGCGATCTACTGTCCCCTTCTAAAAACCTTTCTGAAGTAGAAAGTTTGATAGGGTATCGTACCAAGCCCTGGGTGCTTGTTTTAACCCATACAGAGCTTTCCGAAGTCTGTACACCTGATGTCCCTGCTGAAAGCCGGGCGGTTGTTCCACGTAAACTTCTTCCTTCAGTACGCCGTTCAGAAAAGCTGACTTTGCATCCATCTGATATACTTTGAATCCTTGATGCGTTGCGTAGGCTAGGAAAAGACGAATGGCTTCCAATCTTGCGACTGGAGCGAAAGTTTCATCAAAGTCGATTCCTTCTGCTTGACTGTATCCCTTGGCAACTAGTCGAGCTTTGTTTCTGACGATGACGTTGTTTTCATCATGCTTGTTTTTGAAGACCCACTTAGTAACGATCACATGCTGATGTCTAGGTCTGTCAACAAGCTCCCAAACTTCATTTCTGACGAACTGGTTCAGCTCTTCTTTCATGGCGATGATCCAGTCAGCATCGTTAAGTGCGTCCTCTATCGACTGAGGTTCTTCTGTAGACAAGAAACAAGAATAAAGTGAGCTTTCTCCTTGATTTAATCTCGATCTTGTTCTTATCGTTGCTGATGGATCTCCTATTATGAGATCTGAAGAATGAGCGTCAAGCCATGAACGTCTGAGTCTGGCTTCTTCTTCTGATACTACTTGCAGAGCGGTAGGAGTGTTAGGCATTTCGAGTAGTGCTGTTCGAGAATGCAGCGGTTCAAGAAGAAGGTTAGGATCTACCGAGTTTCCGTGTTCGGGGCATTTAGCTCGGGAACATTAATCGTTCCCCACCGAGTTTATATTCTCGGTAGAGGTCTCGGTTACCACCGGGGCTTCCTCATCGACCGTTGTTACCTGTTGTTGATTCGTTCGGTAGAATCAACCGGGCCGGCTACATCGCTCGTTGGTTGAGTCCGAGTTTCTTCATCATCCGACTCATCATCCCAACAATGCTTTGAATCTTTTCGGTTTTATCGGTCGATCCGAGATCCTGTAGCTTGCTGCTGACATCATCAGTATTTGTCTCTGTAGTTTTCCTATTCTCAGTAACAAACTCATCAAAAACAACATGAGAGTTTTCCTCCACGCAAAGAGTCCGATAGTTAAAGACTTTGAAGGCTTTACTGACTCGGGAATATCCTAAGAATACCCCTTGATCAGATTTGCTATCAAAGACCTTCAACCGATCTTTTCCGTTATTGTGGATAAAGCACGGACAACCAAAAATATGAAAATGCGAAATAGAAGGAATTCTCCCTTTCCACAATTCGTATGGTGTCTTCATGTGTTGCTGTGTAAGTAGTGAGCGATTCTGAGTGTAGCAGGCTGTGTCAGTAGCATCTGCCCAGAACTTAGAGGGTAGCCCAGAGTCTGCTAGGAGCGTCCTTGATGCTTCTTCGAGTGTTCTATTTTTGCGTTCAGCAAGTCCGTTCTGTTGAGGAGTACGAGCAGCTGATGTCTCGTGCTGAATTCCCTCTTTCTCGCAGTACTCTTTAACTACTGAGTTGAGAAATTCCATTCCTCTGTCTGAGCGAATTCTTTGTATCTTGATGTCCTTTTCCACGCTGAGCTTTTTCAGTAGTTTAGGCAACTCAGTCATGAAATCAGATTTGTTGGCGACGAAGATTACCCATGTATATCTCGAGTAGTCGTCTATAACGACAAGGGCATACTTCTTGCCTCGTATAGTCACTGGAGAAACTGGCCCGAATAAATCCATGTGCGGCGGTGAAGGATTCCATCGGTGGAAGGTGAAGGAATAGGTGGATTGCTTTTCTTTGTCTCGCTTTCCCTTCAAGCATGCTTCACAATTTCTGTCCTTTGATGAACGATTCGTTGGGTAGTCCCCGACTTTAGAGTTCTTGGCGAGCTTGTTCATAGTCTTGAAGTTCAGATGGCCGAGTCTCTTATGCCATAGTCATCCCGACTTATCACCGGATTTCATCTTGTGCGAGCAAGCAAGCCTCGGGTTCTGCGGTATTCCGGTTAGCAACGTATATGTTTTTCTTCCGCGAACCTGATAACACTGTTTTCCCTGTATATTTATCAACAATATCACAGAAGCCAGTGTCAAAGATTACTCTGTTAAGATTATCACATAATTGACTGACGGAAAGGAGATTATGTTGAAGTCCTTCAACATATGTTACTCTTGGAACTGAAGCAGTCCCAATATTCAGCATTCCATATCCCCTTGTGTAGCCTTTAGAGTTGTCACCAAACTCAATTCTGGGACCATCTTCTTGTATATAGTTGGTCAGCAGGCTCTTCTGGTACGTGATGTGTCTTGAGCAGCCGTTGTCCACTATCCATGGGTCCTTATGCACCTGTAAAATAGAAGCATTTTTAGGTACCCTTTGGTTCAGTTGGGTCCTTACATGTTAGTGGGTGATTTCGGAACCCAAATCAGCCTCGGAACCTTAGAAGTCTGAGACTTCTTCTTCTGAACCTTGTCAATTTTCTTCTCCACATGACTCGGAGATACTGACTTTCTGCTGATGATTTTAGGTTCAGGAGCTTTCTTCTTCTAAGTTTAGCGCTTCTCCTGACCCTGGGCTCATAATAGTACGAGCCGTACTGAGCCGGGTGCTCGTACAGTGGCTCATGGTACTGTTCTGCCCATCTGACCTTCTTGGTTCCCCCTGAATTTGATTGCGGTGTCATGGGGCTGGAACCTTTGGTCAGCTGCTTGTTGTTGCTCGGCTGAGGTGCAATCATTTTCTGCTTGTTCTTCGCCTGAGGTGTGGTGTCGCAGCCTTGCACCTTTCCTCTGACAAACCTATCAGCCAGCGCTTCTGAGCTTTTCGAGGTAGAAGCTTCGTGGGTATAGCCAAGTCCTTCTTTCATGACAGTTGGCCGTTGTGCTCTGAGCATACTTTCTAGCTCCCCCTAGCTCCAAGGGACTTGTTTAGTCATCAGTCCTCGCCAGACCTCGTCACTCCTCCTGAGTGAGTCATAATCTTTCTGTACGTTTGAGAGCTTCTGACTGAGCTGGGCTATTTCAGTCTCTTTCTCAGAATTGTCCTTAGTCAGAACTGAGATCTGAGTCTCTTGAAGCTAAGACTTAGTCATAAGAGATTCGATCTCTTCCTTGAGTCTTGCAACTAGATTCTCTGACTCAGTAGAGACCCGACAATCGAAGAAAGTCTCCGATTTTCAGCCTTTACCATCTCCGGTTCTCGGATCGCTTCTGTCCGAACTCTCTCGCTCACCGAATCTGTTCCTCTAGCAGATCGTCGTATGCTTGTACCACATCTAGAGGATTATCTGTGACCAAGCACGTGTCGTGTGTGCTGTGTGAAGAAGAGGTTATATTAAGTTTGGAGTTTACCTCAGTCTCTTCTCCGACCATCAGACAGTATTCAACTGTTCCTTCGGGAACCGTTTCTCCGACCTCAAATGCTACAAATGCAGCTTCGTCCTCAGAGGAATACATAAATGTATCCTCCTCAAGTGAGTTGTCAGATATCTCTCCGGCGATGTAGGTCTGCCTTCTTTGGGCAAATTTTTCTCTTCTGGCCTGCCGTTCTGCTCGTTGAGCAGTTGAGAGTTCGGGACAGTCGTACTGATAGTGTCCCTCCTTCTTACAATTATAACAGGTGGATGTTCTGCTGCTTTTTCCAGCTGAAGCTTTGGATGGACTCGCAGCAGGCTCTGTGTTCCTGCATTCAGTAGAAGGATTAGATTCTTCCCTTTTCTGATAATCTTTCTTACCTGAGGGAGAAACTCTTTTGTATTTCCTCAGCTTTCTGACTCTCTCCTTTTCTCTCTGATATTTGAGAGCCATCACAGCCAGCTGGTCAGTGCCTGAAGTCTCACAAGATTTTGCTTCGATAGTGGCCACTGCCTTGCTTGAGGAAATCGGTTTGGATCCAATTTTGCTGACAGTTGCTTTAAAAGCATGATCGATCTCTGTGTCAGCTGGAGCACTGGAACACCTTTGGGGTAGACTATGCTCAAATTCCTCCGTCTTTAGTTCTGAAAATATAACATCATGAGTTAGAGCATTTAGATCAGAGCGACGTAAATAAGTAGCAAATGGAAGCCACTTCTGTCGAGGTAGCGCTCTCAAGATCTTTGGGTTCGTCTCTTTGTTGGTGAACACCTTCCCCAGCCCGTTGATGACATTGACTTGGTTTGTAAATCTGACACTGAGCTCGTCAATAGTCTCACTGGGCTCCATTGCAAAGGCTTCGAACTTCTGAAGCTCTAATTCGAGCTTGTTTTCTTTGATCTGCGGGGTTCCTTGGCTCAGTACAGCCAAAACATCCCATAGCTCTTTTGCCGTTTTGCAGTCCTGCACCCTCTCGAGATGAGAGTCACTGAGCGTTGTCAGTATTGCGTTTCGCGCAACTCGGTCGAGGTTGTGCAGCTTTTTCTCTTCAGGCGTGAAGGCTGATTTGTCTTTGGGAACCTTAGCACCGATTTGTGCTCCTACACCTCCGCAGTAGCAAACTGAACGATGTCAATCATGGGAATGATGGGTCCAGTCTCCAGGACATCCGTCATGCTGTCGTGCAGCGATGTGAGGTGTGCCTCCATTCTCATGCGCCATACCGTGAAGTTCTCTATTGAGAACATCGGCACCATCCTGATACCTGACATGTTAGACATTATGCGAACGGGTATAAGGATGAAAGAAGAGATGCTTGTGCAGTGAAAACGTTTTCAAGGATCTGTTCGAGAGAACCGATGAGTACGTAACCGGCGATCGAAGAACACCGATGCTCGATACCAATTGTTGGTCCGGAGACGATAGTCGGGTGTAGGGGGGGGTGAATACACTCGATCACGGTTTTTTTCTCAAAGCGAAGGACACCGAGCCATTTAGTGCAACTGATGAACAGTGCCAAAAAGTAACCTTCGATCACTGGGTCAGAGTGGGTCAGCTACTGAGCTCTCCTACTGACTTTTGTCAGTCGTTCGAAACTCAGTCGGAGACGTTGTGCGGATAAGTATGGGGCCCGGAGATTCGTCTCAGTTTTGAAAAATGCTTTTCACAAATCAAGTTCTTTTGGTTGTGCGCTTTTGAAACACGTTTTATGCAAACATATGATTTTGAACAGTTATGATATGCAATAAAACAGTAAAGAACACAAGCGATTTAACGTGGTTCGAATACGCAAGATCCTACGTCCACGGTCCTGACAATGGCAGGATAACCTTTTGATTATACTGAGAAAGCCTCAGCAGGTATCTGTGCACTGGACAGATCCTTCTAAGTTATAGTCCTTAGCGACTTTACAATTCAAACCGAAGTTCGAAAGGGATGGAATAATCTCCAACTAAGAAGGAGTTCTTACAATAAGAACAATTCACATAAAGTGAACTCCTTCGAATCTAAGCTATAAATATGGCAATGAGCTTAGTCTAGAGAAGAGAGGGATCTAAATACTCTAGAGTGAAGAACTAAGAATATTCTAAGAAAGCAAGTTCTTCTCTGGATAATCTTTGAGTTTACTAGGCATCGTTCAAAGCTTGAGCGTTTTTCCCTTTTTTTATTCCGTGCGTGGAGCTTTGAATTTCTTCTCTATTTATAGTTGTGAGCTATGGCATATGTCCGTTGGAGACGACGATGCCACGTGTCACAAGCTTCAAAAGAAAACGGCCATAATTTTGAATTTGTTGTAGCAGGGCAGTTAATTACTGTACATGAGAGCAGCTTTACTGTATAGAGCAGATATGGCGCTGTCGACTTCTCATTGGTCGAGGTTTGTGGTTGGTGAGAATGTGTCAGAGTCAAAGTTGACAATTCAAACAACCTCGTAAGATCTTCTGCTGAACTTCGAAAAGACTTGTGCGACTGGGTCGTTTTCTGTCGGACACAGTAGACTAGATAAGTCTCTGTCTTCTTCGACTGAGTCGGCTGACAAGGAATACATCTACTGAGTAGGTCAGCTGGCGACTGCGAAGGTACTGAGCTTTGCATATGTTCTTCTGCTGATGGCTTATCAGTTGATGGGCTGTCTCCTACTGAGGTGAAGATCAGCTGCTGGCTGAAGAACGCAAGCTCTTACAAAGATGACGTGGGGTTCTGGAAAGTAACTTCGTCAGAAGATCAGTCCAACAGTTTACCCCGTACAGGACTTAGACAAAAGATAATCAAAATAAACAAGTCTAACCTATACATCATCTAATCCTATAGACACACTGCACGACTGATATCAGCTGGGTTTTGGGATCTTCAATTCCATAGTACTACTATGATTTCCCCCAATATTCTTTTAACCACTAGACAGCTGAGTACCATCTACTGACTCATAACCCAACATAATGGAATGTTGTAAAATATACCATTAGAAAGCCACATAAGTCTAGTTTCTAATGAAAAAAACGGTACTTAAAAATATTAAGTATAATGAAAGTTATGGCCTTTCAACTGAAGACTGCCAGACTACTCTATTACTGTTGGAATAAAGGAAAAAAATACTCCAATCAAAGAAAAGGTTGTAACTAAACTTAAATAACATGTCTATTTTGCATCCATTGGTTATACATTTGATTAGCTAAATTATTTCTCCAATCTGTCCACTCTTGAGTTGGTTCAACTGAAGTGATTGGGTCCCCAATAATTGTGTCTTCTCCGTTTTGAGGATTGTCGTTGAAACTAACTTCAATAGGATCAACAGACATATTGTCTCTAATGTGGTTTTGAAGTAGACAACACCCCATTATAATTTTGCTTTGTTGCTTAATTGGATAAAAATTTGGATTTCTAATAATATCCCAACGCATCTTAAGCATTCCAAAACATCTCTCAATAACATTTCTCGCTGATGAATGCTTCATATTAAAAAACTCTTCTGGAGTGCTTGGTTGATGGCCAGACCTCCATTCATTAAGATGATATCTTTGACCTCTAAAAGGTGCAAGAAATCCATTACCATTTGTGTAGCCCGCATCCACTAAATAATATTGACCTAATTATTGAAAAACAAAAATGTTATATCACAATTCTATCTTCAATAAGATTATTAAAAGTTTATAGTTTACATACCATCTTCTATAGGTAGTCCGTTTCTTCTACTTAAAGCATCTCGAAGTACTCTACCATCAGCAGCTGAGCCTTCCCAGCCGGCAAGTACATAAATAAATTGCATGTCTTGCGAACATACTCCTAAAACATTTGTACTTGTACGACATTTTCTATTTCGATATCTAGGTTTATCAACATCGGACAACTTCACTTCAATGTGGGTACCATCAAGAGCTCCTATGCAATTCTACAAATTAACATATTAATAAACTAAAATTTTATGGAAGAGGAAAATTGAAGTGTTCTTTAATATACCTTAAACTATTTCAATTTCACGTCAGTTGAGTCCTCACGAATAGGGGAAGGAGCTTTTAGCAAAACACCTTGAAGCCTAAGAAATGCATTTAATACCTTATTGAAATACCTACTTATTGTTTCTCCTGAGCGTAAGAAACTGGTCTTCATCGTACGGTTCTTTTGATGATGTGCTAGAATATATAAGAAAATAGCAACTTGCTCGTCAACTTCTAGGCACCTTGTTGGTCTTAATTGTCCAATAGTTTGGAGCATGTGCACTAGTCTTCTAAAACTGTGTCTATCCATACGTAATTCATTATGACATGTGGTGTCACTCTCATATATGAGTCTGTGAATATAACGCGATCGATCGCCCTCATTCACAGAATATGGAGCCTTTAAATAATATCTTCGACGATAAAGTGTGGTGATAATTGTAATCACAAATATTAATAACGCCATCATGTTTCTTCTTTGCATATGCATACGTTGCATACGCCGCCTACGTGCTATAATATATAAAAGTTTTTTTCTTTGAATTAAATCCAACCGTGGAATCCTCTTAAATGGACCACCTAAAGTAATTTAGTGTGCAAAATAACATCAAAACACATATAAACAACATCAGAAATAAGGGAACATCTGGAAAAAAAAACCTAATTAAACACATATAAACAACATCAGAAATAAGGGGACAACATAAAAATAATCTAAATCTAAAATAGTAGATACAATATAAACACTGTATAACGTAAAACAGAGTATATGTTATCTAAATTGAAGCATTCCTAAGATGCTCCCTCCTTGTATTGTAGGTATTGTAGGTGGTGTCAACGGAAAATGCATAGCTTCCTGTATCCTAGTGGTCAGTAAAAATCTGGCTTTGGAAAAAAGCTCATTTTATTGAACATTTTGACAAAGTGAATTGCACGTGGTCATAATTCTTTTTTATTCAAGTGCTTCATATCGTATTGCTCAAGTAAAGGCAACCAAAGATGGAATGAGTTCTGAAAATTCACATTTATCACAGAGTATATGTTATATAATCACAAATAGCGGCCAGCATATAATCACAAATAGCGGCCAGCATATAAACCGATCAAGTACTCAAACTTCCGATCAAGTATATAATCACAAATAGCGGCCAGCATACAAATTCACATTAATCACAAATAGCGGCCAGCATACAAAAAACATGACATGTGTTCGAAAAGGAAGAAGTCCATGAATTCGACAGTTCAAAATACAACCACAAAAATTGAGAAATCAGGAAAACAGAAAACAACGAAGTCTTATTCAATCAAAATTGCCGGAGGAAACGACGAAATTAAAATCGGGAGAGAAGGAAAAGAGAAAGAAAACATACCGCAGGTACTCAACGTCGATCGACTTAGCGGAAGTGAAAGGTAAGCGATGAAAATTTCCGATCGGGAAATAGGCTGCGTATGCGGGGACGGAGCCGTAAACTTCCCTCAGGGGGTCCAACTAATTATATGTATGTGGATCTAATTTATAGTAGTAATTTTCTAAGTTATTTTGCATTTTAATTAAAAAATAAAGAAGAAATAAAGTTAAATACTAAAGAAAAGAAAATAAACGTTGCAAGGAATCAAACCTGGGTCTACAAACCCTTACGAGAAAGGGCTATCACTGTATCATAATGCAATATATGTAATATTTATACACTGAAATATTTTAACCACAGGGGGGCCCACTGTCACCCCTGCCCCACCCCTCCCTCCGTCCCTGTGCGTATGGATTATGTTCTTAATAGGATTATATATATTAAAATCCCCGCTTTATGGATTAAGATTACTTAGGTTTATCTATGGAAAAAGAATCTGTAAATAGGGATGGCAATTTTGCGGGTCGGGGCCGGATATCATTGGACCCGGACCCGCCCCGAGCCTTAAACTAGACCCGGACCCGCCCCATGGACCCGCACGGGTCCAGAATTTAGGACCCGGCCCCGGACCCGTACGGGGCGGGTCTACCCGCCCCGACCCGTGTCATCCGAAAATATACAAACACTCTTGACCACTAGACCAACAACTTATTTGTTAAATTTAAACAAACATAAAATATATATAATCTTAAACTCATATTTTATTAATTTTAATTTAAAACATAAATAAAAATGTAGTAACATTAATCAAATATAATGATTGTAGTAAGCATGACTAATATTTCATGTAAAAAATAAAAATAAAACACAAAAACAAAATCATCTTTCAAATATATTTTGTAGCTTTTATTCATCATATTTCTTTAATTTTTTTAAATATACTTTCATATGTTATGATTCTTATTAAAGTACTATTACACATCAAATATATAAAATGAAAATAACGATAAAAAGGCAAAAATAACGAAAATCATTTTTCAAATATATATTTTGTTTTTTTATTCATCGTCTTTCTTTAACTTTTTCAAATATATTTTCATATATTATGATTCTTATCAATTGCTTATGATTCTTATCAATTTCTTGTGCATATGTTATAATTCTTATCAATTTATAACTGAAGTTCATAAATAATAAGATAAGAGTATAATTTTTCACCTGTATCAATAATTTTCTTACCTGAACAAATATAAATTTTGTTGCTTTTGTTCATCATCTTTCTTTAATTTTTCAGACATACTTTCAAATCTTATGATTCTTACGAACTTATGAATTGTCTATGCATATGTTATGATTCCAAACTCCAATTGTTCATTAGTCATGAAAAAAATTCTATTGTGAACTTGTAATTGTTCATTAATACTTATTTGTAACACAAAAAACGTTAATTTCATTTTCGAAATACGTGTTCATGATTACAATTTTGAATATAAAATACTGAAATCTATAAAGTTAATATTAATAATATTTATATTTTCTAAGCTAATTTTTTGTTAGATTTATTTTCACTTGTTATAAAAAGTTTTTAATTGTATTTGTTCATTTACATGATTGTATTTACACATATAATCCATTTCAATTAAAGAATAGAAATAAAAAATTGCGTTTTAAACATATATATTTTAAAAATACTTATTTTATGATATAAAAAATGTTAATTTTATTTTCGAAATACATACTCGTGAGTCGTGATTACAATTTTGAATATAGTATATTGAAGTTTAGAAAAGTAAATATTTACATATTATAAGCTAATTATGTTAGATGTATTAATTTAGTATATTATATTTTTATATATTAATATCACTATATATGTGGAAGAATAATGAATGTGTGTATTAGCTCAATTGTAAAGTCTGGAATAAGTTTATGTACAAAAGCTATTATGCGGGTTCGAATCCCGCTAACAGCATTTTTAACACATGAATTTAATTTAAGCACTTAAAAAAGTTTAAGTTATTGCAAACACCCTCTAAAAAATATATCTACTTACCAGCCACTCGTATGATATCCCTTTCTTTTTTTTTTTTTTTTTTTTTTTTGTTGACGAGGGCATTTTTAACACATGAATTTAATTTAAGCACTTAAAAAAGTTTAAGTTATTGCAAACACCCTCTAAAAAATATATCTACTTATCAGCCACTCGTATGATATCCCTTTCTTTTTTTTTTTTTTTGTTGACGAGGAACCCGCAGCCGCTACCTTTGGTGCGCCGCTACCTTTGGTGCGCACAGGGTAAACTTCGCTCCTGTGTAATAGCCTGCAAACCACACAGAAGAGTTAAACCACCCTTAATGTGACATGGTGACCCACACAAAAGAGTTAAACCACCCTTAGACTATATTTATCAATGAACACCTCAAACACCCAAACACCCAACCATCTCAATATTTTATTAATTTCTCTCTCATCCATATACTCTACTTTCTTACTAAATATACCATCTCTACTTTTTATAGTTTCTCCGTGACCACCCAACCAAAGCAACCACCCAACTAAAATATTATATATTCACCTTATTTTTTATAATTATTTATTTCAACATATTATTACTTTGAATAAAAGTATTAAAATTAATTTTCGGTTAATGGAAAACTCGAAAAAAAACTTAATATCAATAAAACTCATATTAATAAAATAAAGGCGCAACACAAATTGATGAAGTAAAAATCGAAACAACGAAAAACACACAACTACAAATACGAAGTAGGTAATTTATTTAGCTATCATGGCCGAATTTTTGCTATATATGCTCGAACAAGTCGTTTTGAAGCTCTTTATGCCCTTCTCTGTTTCGAAGTTGTGACTTAGTTCTCATATAAGAGGCTACGCTTGCAATCCTATTTGTAGAGTATCCAGAATCATTATTTTCTTCTCCGTCTTCAGTACCTTGATTACTCTGAGTTTGCAGATCCTGTATAAATTCTGTAGGATCTTGGTAATTTAGATAAGAGCTTCTTTCGTCTTCCACTATCATATTGTGCATGATGATGCAAGCTCTCATTATTTTTCCCATAAAATCTCGATCCCAGATAAGACATGGTTGCTTGATAAAAGCGAAACGAGCTTGTAGAACGCCAAATGCTCGTTCAACGTCTTTTCGCGCAGCCTCTTGATGTAGAGCAAATAATTTATGCTCTTGAATGAGAGGAACTCTAATAGATTTGACAAATGCTGCCCATTCATGATATATACGATCAGTAAGATAATATCCCATATTCTTCTCCTTGCCATTTACGACATAAGTAACCTTTGGTGCTCGGCCTTCCAAAATATCATCAAAAACAGGCGATTTATCAAGCACATTGATATCATTTCTGGAACCCGGGTTTCCGAAAAATGCATGCCTAAACCACAAATCTTGTGAAACAACTGCTTCCAAGATTATAGTTGGTTTACCACTTCTTCCTGCAAACTGACCCGCCCAACCAGAGGGACAATTTTTCCATTCCCAATGCATACAGTCTATGCTGCCCAACATACCTGGGAAACCACGTCGTTCTCCTAGTTGCAGAAGATATGCCATATCTTCTTCAGTTGGCTTTCTCAGGTACTCGTCACTGAAGTTGGAAATAATGTCTTCTACGAATCTTTTGAGTGATTTCCGAATTAGTTGACCACTCATTCGCAAATATTCGTCATGTAAGTCGGCTGCTGTGCCGTATACCAGCACCCTCATCGCAGCAGTGCATTTTTGGATAGCAGACATACCTAGACGACGAGCAGCATCCGACTTTTGTTGGAAAAATTCGTCAGTGGCAACCAATTTATTCATTATACGTTCGAACAAAGGCTTTCGCATGCGATACCTTGTTCGAAAATAATCTTCAGGATAGATTGGATTTTCTGAGAAGTATTGCTCGAACACAGTATCATGACCCTTCTCACGTCCTCGTTCAATATACCGCCTCCTTTGTCGAGTAGTGTTCATGGGTTGTAATGATAGAGATTCGGCTCGAGCGGCTACCTCTTCGACAACCTTGTCGATAATGCTATCTTCCACAGCTAATTGATTGTAAATGGCTTCTCTCTCATCCCACCAATCATCATCTTCGAGGATATTTGAAATATCAAAATTATAACTTGAAGACATTTCTGGAGGTGGTATATTCAACAAATGGGAGAGAGATATTTGGTTATCTTTTGTGGAGATTGGTTCGTATGACATACAAATATGTGAACTATAATTTATAGCTATTGATAGAGTTAATGTGAAAACAATATTGGTGTGAAACAGCTATTGATAGCATTGTTGGTACCTTGAAAGACATGTGACACCCTACCATCTACTTTTTAGGCATTATTGGTGTGAAACAGCTATTTTTATTCAACAAACGAGTTAATGTGAAAACATTATTGGTGTGAAACAGCTATTGATAGCATTATTGGTGTGAAACACTGTGAAAGCATTATTGGTACGAACACTGTGAAATAGATATTGATAGAAACGAGTGATAGCATTATTGGAACCTTGAAAGACATGTGACACCCTACCATCTACTTTTTAGGCATTATTGGTGTGAAACCGCTATTTTTATTCAACAAACGAGTTAATGTGAAAACATTATTGGTGTGAAACAGCTATTGATAGCATTATTGGTGCGAAACACTGTGAAGGCATTATTGGTAAGAGAGCAGAAACGAGGTGTTGCATTATTGTTGAGAAAGCACTATGTGAACACTATTGTTGATAGAGCATTATGTGAACACACGATAAAATTCATTAATAATGAAAATATATTACAACACGCATTAACTTAGATACTAGACAAACACTCATAAACTTAGATATCCTAAAACAACACACTCATAAACTTAGATACTAGACAAACATGCATACTTAAACAACACACTCATGCTTTTTAGATATCCTAAAATAATTCATTCAGCAGACGCAATTTCAGTTGCTCTTCTTCTGGAGTTAATGCAGTTTTATTCAGCAGCGTATTCAGCGTAAAAGTCTTCATCTTCTGGGCCATCTCTTCTTTATGTGCCTCACGATCCAAGTCACGCTTCTGAAGCTCCTTATCACGCGTGATCCTCAGTTCACGAATTTCAACAATGAAATTATCAGGTATTATAGAAGACGAAGATGAAGATGCTACTCCTTTTCCTTTCTTTTTTGCCGCAGCCTTGGCCTTGTCTCTTCCCATAAGGCGTGGAAATGTTGATGCATCACTCACAGGAGTTTCTGATGTGGAGTCCGTTCGAGGATCGCCTTCTTCATCGGTCCTTGTTCTTTTCGAGCTAGCACGACTTTCTCCAACACTGTCTTCATCGCGTGGTGGTCTCTGCTGTGTAAAACCAATTGACTCTAAATTCAACTCCCATTTCGGATAAGTACTCATAACCTTTTTATATACCTCAAGGTGAGTAAACTTGATTTTTCCGTACAACAACAAGCGCTTCTTGCTCAATGTCATCATTTGACATTCCGCTCCTTCTACGGTACGTATGCCGCCCCTATATGCACCAATCCACTTCATCACATTTGCATTAATGCGTCTGTAACGCTGTCTCAACGACTCGCTTGACCTTTCTTCACCCAATACTGGGTTTTGCTTTCGACCTCTTTCATAAAGCGCCCAAACCTTTTTCCATAATGCGGCAGCATTTTGATTCTTGCCTACAATTGGATCTCCACTTACATGACACCATGCAGACATTAATGCCATATCTTCTTCGGGTTTCCAACTTGTGCATTGTTTTTGGGGTTGACATTTTTTTCATGATGAATCTCTTCAATGGAGGTTGGGGGGGTGTTTTGAATAGGATTATCAGAAAACTGTGATTCCAACCCAACATCTTGCGATTCGAATTCGCTCGAGTTAGGAAAATCATCGAAACTAGGGTAATAATCGTTGGAGTGGGGAAAATTTTGAGAATTATAGAAGTTGTTATAGGGATCCATAGTGAAAGAGTGATGAGTAATTAAAAATGTGGAGAGAAAATGAGATAATTGTAGGATGAGGAAAAATATATCAATATTGGTGTCTATTTATAGAGAATGAAAAATCATGAATTTTGGTATAATTATTATTTATTTTTAGTATATAATATAAAAGATATAATCAAATTATATTAAGAATAAAATTAATTTCTTATGACCAATGGGATAGTGACAATGTCACTATCCCAATGGCTACAAATAATGTAAACGTTCGTTTGGATTAAAGGGAAGAAGAGAACGCGGTCTTCTCAATTCTCTCTCCTTGCAGCGTATTTTTTTTTTATTGCTGTGAATACCTTATGGCCGACCGACCACTCAAAAAATACTGCCGATATTTCTAGTCTTAATGTGACAGGGTGACAGTGCCACACATACTTGTAATAAACCGCAAAACCACACGAAAGAGCTTAAACCACCCTTAATGTGATAGGGTGACAGACTCACACATAGCGTGTCCAGTGGGAATTGAACCTATGACCTATCGATCCCGGGCCACCCACCTTCACCGCTATGACATCCCAAGGGACATATGATATCCCTTTCTTATTTCTAATATTTGGTAATATTTGAAAAAAAACAGATAGTAATACAGGGACAGATTAGTATTTTGCCGCAACTTAAATTGGGGATACTGAAACCCCATCTCTAGCGTGAAATCCACCAGTTTCGAAAGAACACAAGCCGGCAAATCATAATCAAATAGACCTCGCTCTCTCTGGAAATTGAGAATTTTGGGGATCGCTAGAGAAACAGGAGAGCTGATGTCTTGCTGTATAATCTTCTGCGAGATCCTACTCGCAATTCTGCTCCCTCCTCTCGGCGTTTGCCTCCGCCATGGCTGCTGCACGGTAAGTTGATTTTACTTCTGACAATCAAGCAATTCGTGGGTTCTGATGATTGATTGGGATCTTGAGCATCGTTGGTTGTTCGATTTTTGGACAGGTGGAGTTCTGTATTTGCTTGGTGTTGACTATTTTGGGATATATTCCTGGGATCATATACGCTCTCTACGCGATTGCCTGCCTTGATCCTGATCGACTCCGTGGAGATTACTATGAGCTAGCGTAATTTTAAGCCCTTTTCTCGTTAATATTCTGTTTGTGACTCGATATACTTTTGTGTTTAGTTTGATTGTCTGGTGTGTAATTTTATCTCCGATTTGATGAATGAAAGACCTGATTTCTATTGGTTGATCCTAGTCCGATTTGCCGAAATTCTTGTATCCGTTTTGTGGTTTCTGCTGATGTAGCTATGTAATGCTTTTAGGCCTTGGCTTGTGTTTGCACAAAATCACTGTTCTGGCTTTTCATTTTTTGTTAGGGGTAGGGTTTCGGTCAAGTGATGTAGAAGGGAGCAAGGAGTGCAAACAGCTTCTCCATTGATAAAATTCTTTTATTACGTTATCACGAAATGTAGAATTTTGGTTTCCAAATGCTAAATATTTCTTCGTAGACCAGATTCAGGAGTCGAAAGTTATATGCTATGCGAACTCCCATTGTACAAAGAGAATATAACCACGTACATGGAAGTTTTCTGCAAATAATATAGTAATTCAAGTAAGAGAATGGAGGTGATTATGATAACAATTCGGGGGGAGTTTGTGTGTTATACTAGTGCATTGCCCATTTTTACGGACTCCCTCTGAGGGCAGCAAAACTATGATATTATCTGCAGCTGCTTCTTGATCTGATTTGCTTAAACCATAGCTAAGGGAAAGGGCTTAGGAGAGTTAGCTGGGAAAGAAGACTTTGCTTCTTGATCTGATTTGCTTAAACTATAGCTAAGGGATCAGGCTTAACAGAGTTAGCGGGGAAAGAAGACTTTGTTTAGCTTGACTCTTTGTCTGACTTTGTAAAATAACTTGAGAGGTGCAGGATAAGTGAGAGCCGAAAGGAGAAAGTGAAATGCCATTACTTTTTACGATGTCTTATGTATTCTGTGAATTCGACTCCTTTCGGACCCAAGACTCGCTCCGACGGGCTGATTCGGGTGAAAGACATTGTTAGGTGGGGAGTTTGGTTGGGGCTATCTGTTCAAAGAAGCAAAACGCACTTGTTAAACTAATTAGTATTAATCGTAACTGAAATTGCACTTGTTAAAAGAAGCAACATAGTGAGTAGTCTTATGAATTCAATTCGAGTGATGCCAAATTGTTAACAGATTCAAATGAAAATGCACCTTGTTAACAAATTGATTACAAATTGAATTCAAGTGAGTTATCCTAGAAAATCAAGTAAACAAGTTTAGCAAGAAAAAAAGGCATCTCAAAATGAAAGATACCTTAAAAGGAGACCATTCATCCAGATGCTTAAACAATTAAATACTTGGTTATTTCCACGACAAAAATCCACCTTATTCTATTAGCATTGTACAAGCAACAGAAATAGGCAATTCATTGGTGATAGGTAGGTGCCTAGGAGGACAATATGTTTGGAACAACTTTAATATTCACATTCAATTTTTTTCTTCGTATTCATGGATGATCAAAATATAAAGAGGTATGTTTGTAACTTGCCTTGCCAAATCTGAAAACTGCAACTCTTACTGATTTTTCTCTCTTGGGCCTATGGATGCTCACTTTCCTTATTGTGGTCAAAAACAAAATTTGTCTGGACCATCCGCTATCTATGTACAATGAGTCTTTTTGTACCTGCAAAACAGAAAATCACACTTAAGTATCCTTTATGTTTCTTTTGAGTCCTTAGGAGTTAGTGTTTTAGCAATCCAAATCTGTCTGACTACTTTTGTAGTCTTAGACAGCTTCCTTCCTGACCCGTCAACATACTTCACTGAAGGGCTCAATGTTGTTGATTCTTTCTGCTTCAGAGGTTCAGTGGTCCTGATCTTCTGCTTGGGTGGACTTTTAACCTTCTGAGCTGATTCAGTGGCTTTTGTTTGGATCTTAGGTGCCTTCTTGACTACTGGCTCATAGTAATAACTGTCGTACTGAGCTGGGTGAGTCACAGTCGGAGGCCCATATTGATCTGCCCATTTTACTGAAGTTCCCCCTTGCTTCTTACTGGGAGGTTGTGAGCGAGATCTTCCAGACTTCTGATAGGTGGGATGAGGTACATTCACCTTTTGTTTGTCTTTTGTCAAGGGTTTCTGGTGTTCTAAAAGTTCAGTGCTCCCTTTGACAAACCTATCAGTAAGCTTGGCTGCTGAATCATGTTGGAGCTGAGGTTGAAGCATCATAAGTGTTGTAGCCTAACCCTTCCTTATGAGTTATAGGCCTTTGACTTGTAAGCATGGCTTCGAGCTTCTTCTCTACTCCTAGAAATCTATCTGTCATCAGAACTTTCCAGAAGTCATCACTCTTCTTCAAAGCTTCGTGTTGCACCTATAGTTTTGAATGTTCCTTCTTCAGTAGACCTAGTTCTGTGACTTTCTTAGCCAAGTCTTTGGTCAGTGCTGAGATTAGTTCTTCTTGCTGCTGAGACTGTGTCATCAGAGATTCATTCTCCTCTTTCAATCTCTTGGCAAGCTGAGCCGACTCAGAACCGTCCTGACAAGACTTAGAAAGTCTCTCATTCTTAGCTCTCAGGAGATCCATCTCCTGAAGTGTCTTACTAAAGTCCAAACTCATCCTAATCTGCTCATCTAATAAGGCTTCGTAGGGCAGTGCAGATTCTGGATGATCACCTGCAGTAGATTGTGTATTGTGTGTGCATGGTGGAGAGGCTACGTAATTTACATACGAGTTTACCTCATCCTCTTCTTCGGCCATGAGACACTTTCCATTTTCTTTAGCTTCTACTACAAGGAATGAGACTTCATCATCAGATGAGTCCATGAAGTTCTCTGGCTCTTCAGAATCATCTGAAAGCTCTCCAGCAATGAATGCTTGGCGCTTTTGGAGAACTTCGCTCTTCGAGTTTGTCGCACAATTCTCTCAGCTGCACTCAGCTCTGGACACTCGTACTGGTAGTGCCCATCTTTCTTGCAGTTGTAACATGAAGAGGGTCTGCTTGATTTATGTTCGGACTTTTCAGTATTAGAAGCAGATTCTTCATTCCTGCATTCAGAGAGTTTTTGGTTATGATCTCCTTTAGAAGGTGAATCATACTTACCTTGGGATTTTCGATAGGATTTCTTCAGCTTGATCCTCCTATCCTTCTCTCTCTGGTACTTAGAGGCCAGCAGAGCATATCGTTCAGCCAATGTTCCTTCAGTAGGAATCGAGACTGAGCTTGTTGAAGTTGACTGATTGCTCACTACTGCTGATGGAGTACTGACTGATTCCTTTAGAGCATGATCATGTGTAATGTCAGCTCCATCCCTTATCTTCTGAGGTAGACTGAACTCCAAGTCCTCTGCCTTCAATTCAGAAAATATATGGTCAGTAGAAACAGAATCAAGGTCAGAGTGTCGAAGATACGTGGCGAATGAACTCCAGCGTTCTTCAGGCAGTGCCCGCAATATCTTCAAGTTCATCTCACTATTCGAGAGTGTCTTCCCTAGCCCGTTGATTGAGTTCATTATACTTGTGAATCTGTCGTTCAGATCTTCAATTCTCTCATTGGGCATGAGGGTGAGTCTCTCAAGCTTTTGGAGCTCCAGCGTTAGTTTGTTATTTTTGATCTTCTGAGTCCCCCGACTCAGTAGCGCCAGTGTGTCCCAGAGTTCTTTCGCGGACTTGCAGTCCTGAACCCTGCCTAGATAAGAATCAATCAGAGTTGTTCGAATAGCATTGCGTGCAACTCTATCTAGATTATGAAGCTTCTTCTCTGCAGGCGTGTAGGTCGATTTGTTCTTAGCGATCATCTTCCCTATCTCGGCTCCAGCTTCCTCGTTGAATTTAATGTTGTTTATGAGAGAAATGATATAACCGATTTCCAGCACATCAGACATGCTGTCATGTAGTGAGGTCAGATGTGCCTCCATTCTAACGCACCATACACCATAGTTCTCTACTAAGAACATGGGTACTATCTGAATCCCTGACATATCAAACATATGCATAGTTTATGGATTAAGGATGTATGAAGAGATGTATGCTATGAAGAACGTTTTCAAAGGATCTGCTCGAGTAGACCAGTTTAAGACAACGACAATCAGAAGAACTCCTGCTCTGATACCAATTATTGGTCCCGAGTCAAACGTTCAGGTGTAGGGGGTGAATGCACCTAAAAACCTTTTTCAAACTCAAACGCGAACAGTCCGATAGACAGAGGATGCCTACTGAATGACTTCAGCAGACCAAGCAAGTTGTTCTTGATTGTGTGGACAGAGTGACTGAAGATGTTGAGCTCTGCTAGCTGACTTACTGTCAGAATTCAGTAGCGTTCAGCAGGGTTCAGTAGTGTGCGGAAAGTGTAGGCCCGATTCAGTTTGTTTTTTGAAAACGTTTGGTTAACAAAAACATTTTTAGTAGATCAGTGCGATGTTTTAAGCTTTGTACTGAAAATGTTGTTGTATGATTTGTAAATATATTTCCAGTATGAACAGTTAATCAATGCAACAGTTAATGACACAACAGTTTTTAAAGTGGTTCGGATACGCAAGATCCTATGTCTACTGTCCTGAACAAGGCAGTAAACTATTTTATTATACTGAGTTAGTCTCAGTTAGTTTGTGCACTGGTCAAACTTTAACTTGTGATTATACTGAGCAAATCTTAGTTTACAGGGTCAAACAATGAAAGTTTGAATGTATCTGCAACTATGAAGGAGTTCTTAACACTAAAAACAGTTCAATAAATGAACTCCTTCGATCTAAACTATAGATTTTACAATGAGCTTAGGTTAGAGGGTGGGAACTAGAAAGACTTCTAGAGCGAAGAACATTGAGGAATAATCTCTCTAGGTTTGTGTTCTTTACTTGAATATTCGTTTAAGAATGCTAGAGCTTGAGTTCTTTGAAAGCTTGGGTTCCCTTGATAGATCGCTTGTATGTTCGTTTTTTTGACTGCTTTGAATTCGATCTTCCCTCTATTTATAGGCGTGAGTTGTGAATAGATCCGTTGGAGACGAACTGTCCACGTGTCACTCTATGGGTAGCTAACGGCTCTTTTTCGAATTCTGTAGAGTCCCTTTTCTTTGCAAGAAAGTGGTTGAGTTGCAGCTTTTGTCAGATACTTTGCCAATTGGTCGATGTACAGATAGTGGTTGAGATATTTTCAGACTTCAAGGTTGATACTGAAGCTGACTTTTCTCTGATGTATGACCTCGGACAACTCTACTGAGATTGACTTTGAAGTCCACTGTCAGTTAAAGTAACTGACAGGCCGTTGCTGAGTCTGACCGAAAGGTTCAGTAGGCTACTCCTGCTGAGTCCAACACTACTGAGGGTCAAACTCTAAGTTCAGTAAACTGCTCCTGATGAGTCCAGTTCTACTGACTTCTGAACACCTTTCAGTATGTTGCTCATGTTGAGTCCAGCCATACAGAATCTTCACTCCATGGCACTGTGGCAGATGGTCTATTGAGAGACAGCAGACGAAACTTCTGAGTCGGAATCATGCTGAAGGCAACTATACTGAGTCTGAAACACTCAAAAGACAAGGGTGTTAACTTATACAACATAATAGTTTATCAATCATAATAGGATTTTTGGATCAGCCAAATCAACTACTAAATCATCTCCCAACAAACAATATCAATTTAGAATTATTTCCACAACTTGGAGAATTTAACAGATGTATTGAACCTAATAAAAGCTAATAGTATTTGATGTTTGATTTGAACTTTTCACATCATTATGTATTTATTGTAATAATTTAGAATGTTTTATGCATTTTTCTCCAAGTTTAAAAGAATGTTGCAATTTTTTTAGGTATTGCTTTTCAATTTATTTTGATAAAATTAATAATATTAAAAAGTAATAACTACAAATACTCCCTCCGTTCCATTTATATTGGTCTCTTGCCTTTTCGGCACGGGAATTAAGAAAGCAGAGTATGTGATAAAGTAAGAGAGAGAAAATGAGTGAGATGGTGAGAGAGTGAATGATAAATTAGGTGAGAGAAATAATAAAATATGATAAAATATAGTATTTTATCTTTCTTTTTTTGAAAATTGGCCAATATAAATGGAACGGATCAAAATGGAAAAGAGATCAATATAAATTGGACTGAGGGAGTACAAAAGAGGGAAAAATATAGCAGCTACAAATACAAAAGAGGGAAAGAAAAAAAGAGAGAAAAATATAGTAGGTGAATATATATGAGCGGAATGTTATTAATCCACTGGAATGCAGCTTAGACTAAGGATTCAGTAGGAGTGCTCTGCCGCTAGAATGGCAGCTGCTATTACAATTGAAATGAACAAAGGTAATAAATACAGAACAGAACATAAAAATGACATCACAGAAACCAGTGTCAAAAATCACTCTATTCGAGTTATCACAAAATTGACTAACAGAGAGAACATTATGTTGAAGTCCTTTAACATATGAACTGTGGCGGTTCTAATGCTGAGTGTTCCATAGTCTCTGGTATAGCCTTTTGCGTTATCTCCGAACTCGATTTTGGGTCCTTCTTTAGTAATATAATTCTTCAGTAGACTCCTCTGGTACGTCATGTGTCTTGAGCATCCGTTGTCCACGTACCATGGGTCCTGTGCACCTGCAAAACAGAATTATATTCAGGTACCCTTTATTTTTGATTTTGGGTCCTTAAGCGTTAGTTTTGGAAACTCAAATCTGTCTTACGACCCTGGTGGTCTCAGACAGTTTCTTTCCACTCTGATCAACATACTTAACCAATGGAGTGGTTGATGTTGACTTCTGAAGCTTTACAGGTTCAGGAGTCCTGATCTTCTTAGGTGGTGGACTACTGACCTTAGCCTTCTGAACGGCTTTCTTCTTCTTCTTCTGACTCTTGGAACCCCTTCTGATTATAGGATCATAATAATACGACCCATACTGAGCTGGATGTGTCAGCTGCGGCGGTCCATACTGATCAGCCCATTTCACTTTGTTGGTTCCCCCTTGACTGAACTGGGGTGATTTTGAGCTAATCTTCTTGTCAGATATCTGATAGTTCGGATGAGGTGCTTTCATCTTCTGTTTGTTCTTTGCTAGGGGGTTCAGTGATTCAGCATTGATCGTCTCCCCTTGAACAAACCTATCAGTCAGCCGATTCTCTGAGCGTGTGGGGGCAGATGAGGAGGCTCCATGGCTGAACCCGAGTCCCTCCTTGTAGTGTTTAGGCTTGTTGTTGGCTAGCATCGCCTCAAGCTTTTTCTCGGCTCCCATATACCGCTCTGTCATCGGGTTCCTCCAGACATCGTCACTCTTCTTGAGAGTTTCATGCTCGGTCTGAAGTCCTGATAACTTCTGCTTCAGTAGACTCAATTCAGTATTCTTCTGAGTCAAGTCCTTGGTCAGTACTGAGATCAGATCTTCTTGTTGCTGAGACTTGACCATCAGAGAGTTAATCTCCTCCTTGAGTCTCAACACAAGTCCTTCCGACTCAGTAGCAATCTGACTCTCCTGAGAAAGTCTCTGATTCTCCACTTTTAGGGTATCCAACACCTGAAGAGTCTTATTGAGTTGTAGACTCATCTGAATCTGCTTGTCGAGTAGTTCTTCGTATACAATCGCGACGTCCAGATTCTCATCTGCACCTGAAATAGCGTCTTGTGTGCAGTGTGAAGAAGAGTTAAATGGTTCGTGAGAATTTACCTCATCCTCTTCTCCTGCCATTAGACACTTTTCAGTATCTTCTTCAAGCTCTTGAGCCATAAAGGCAGCTTTATCATCTGATGAATCCATGAAGGAATCGACTTCATCTGAGTCATCTGAGAGTTCACCGGCAATGTAGGCTTGTCGCTTCTTGATGAACTTCTCCCTACGAGCTTTTCGCACAGCTCTTTCAGTTGTGCTGAGCTCAGGACAGTCGTATTGGTAATGTCCTGGCTTTTGCAGTTGTAGCAGGAGGTGACTCTGCATTCTCTGTTTTCACTGTCTTTCGACTGTGCAGAATCCTCTTGTTTCCTGCATTCAGAAGCATGTGGTTCATGAGTGCGCTTACGTGAGTATTCAGACTTACTCTTTGAGTCTCTAACGACTCTGGAGAGTTTTCTTCTGATATTTGATGGCAAGCAGTGTATATCGCTTAGCTAGGCTTCCTTCTTGTAGATCGTTAGTTGAAGGCTCAGCTTTGCTAGATGCGGGAGCTACTGTGCTGACTGATGCTTTGAAAGCATGGTCAATCTGAGTGTCAGCTTCGGCTCGCTGCTTCCTCTGTGGTAGACCGAACTCGAACTCCTCAGCTTTTAATTTTGAAAATATATGATTAGGAGAAACAATATCAAGATCAGAACGTCTAAGAAAAGTAGCAAAGGGAGTCCAATGTCCGTCTGGCAGTGCTCTCAAGATTTTGAGATTCATCTCTCGGTTGGAGAACGTCTTTCCCGGCCCATTGATGGTATTCATCAGATCCGTAAATCTGACATTAAGATCTTCAATTGTGTCGCCGGGCATGAGAGACAGTCTCTCCAGCTTCTGGAGTTCCAGCGCTAATTTGTTAGCTTTGATCTTTTGAGTCCCCCGACTCAGTAGCGCCAGAGCATCCCAGAGTTCTTTGGCGGACTTGTAGTCCTAAAATCTTCCGAGATATGAGTCGCTCAAGGTGGTCAGTATGGCATTTCTGGCAACCCGGTCTAGAATGTGAAGCTTTTTTCTTCTGGAGTGAAAAGGCTTATATCTTTTGGAACCTTCTCCCCGGTTACCATTCCTCCTCCTTGTGCTGGATCCTGGACTTCGACACTATCGATCATGGGTACGATAGGTCCGTCTTCCAAGACCTCTGTCATGCTGTCGTGGAGGGAAGTCAGATGAGCTTCCATTCTGACTCGTCATACCCCGTAGTTCTCTACTGAGAACATGGGTACCATCCTAATTCCTGACATATCAGACATGTTAGATAATGATATGAATGAAGAAAGACATGCAGTGAAAACGCTTTTCGGGATCCGTTCAAGTAGACCGCTTCGATAACAAGAGTCTTAGAGAACTCCCGGTCCGATACCAATTGTTGGACTCGAGATAAACGTTCAGGTGTAGAGGAGGGGGGGTGAATACAACTGAAAACTTTCTCAACTTAAAACGCGAACAGTCCTATTCAAGAGAATGTCTTGCTGAATAAATTCAGTAGACCAGGCAAGTTGTTCTCAATCGCGTGGACAGAGTGACTGACTATACTGAGGACTGCTAGCTGACTAATGTCATAATTCAATACCGTTCAATAAGAGTTCAGTAGAGTGCGGAAAAGTGTAGGCCCGATTCAGTTGAGTTTTGAAACGTTTTTATTAAAACTGTTTCAGTAGGTTAGTGCATTCAGTTTAAGCTTTGCTGAAACTCTGTTGTATGATTTTGTAAAATGATTTTCAATATGAACAGTAAATCAAGACAACAGTAAAAGAACACAGCGATTTTAAAGTGGTTTGGATATCAAACAATCCTACGTCCACTGTCCCGAAAAGATCAGGAGGCTATTTTATTATACTGAGTTAGTCTCAGTTGGTTTGTGCACTGGAAAAACGCTGGCCTTGGGGATTATATTGAGCAAGTCCCAGTTTACAAGGATCAAACTATAAAGTTTGACAAACTCTCCAACGATGAAGGAGTTCTTTACAATAAGAACAGTTCAAGATATGAACTCCTTCGGGTCTAAGCTATGGATATTTCAGTGGAGCTTAGGTTAGAGGGAAGGGAACAAGAAGGTGGCTTCTAGAGTGATGAACAATGAGGAATAATCTCTCTGGGTTCATATTCGATCACTTGGATACTAGAGGTTTTGATTCTAATCAGCTTGGTTCCCTAGAGCAAAGATGACGCCTTTCGCGTTGAGTATTTCTCTGAAGTTCTTGCGGAAAGCTTGAGTTCTTGTACGTTTATTGCTCGTAATCGCTCATTCTTATTGGTTGTTATTCGATCTGATTATCCCTCTATTTATAGAGGTGAGCTATGGATAGATCCATTGGAGACGAACGATCCAAGTGTCACTCTCTTTAGGTAACTAACGACTCTTTTAAGGAATCTCGCAGAGTCTTTTCCTCCATTTTTGGAAAGTTGTTGCCAGAACTTTGATAGGTGGTTGCTCGTCGTTGGTTGAGGCGTAGAAAGTAGTTGAGACACACAGACTTCTAGGCAGATACTGAAGCTGACTTCTCTAATAACCTCGAACGACTCTACTGACTTAACATATAAGAGCATCTGACAATCAAGGAGACTGTCAGGCCGTTGCTGAATCTGACCTGGGTTCAGTAGTATACTCCTGCTGAGTCCAACTCTACTAAAGGTCTACTATGAGTTCAGTGAACTGCTCCTGCTAAGTCCAGTTCTACTGACTCCTTTCAGTATGCTGCTTCTGCTGAGTCCAGCACTACTGAATCTGAACACCTCTCAGTATGTTGCTCCTGCTGAGTCCAACACTATTGAGTCTTCACACCATGGTACTGAGGCGGATAGTCTACTGAGGGATCAGTAGACAAAACTCTGAGCCTGAACCATGCTGAAGGAATGTCTATTGAGTCTGAAACTCTCAGAGACAAAGGCAATACTAATACAACACAATGGTTCACCAATCAAATTAGTTTTGGGATCAGCCAAATCTTCTATGCATCTAAACAATCTACTGCTGAATCACATCCCAACATTTTCATTTACAAAAAATAGGATTCTACGTCTACTAACCTGTTCGCTTGCAATATTGTCAGTCATTTCGATCAAGGTTCAGAAGATCTTCACAAGATAGAGGTAATATATAATCTATGAAATATATTATCTAGATCAATATTTTATCCATAAATCCTAACATATATTTATTTCCTTGTTTATTTAGGGATAAATAATTACCAAAACTAATTTATTTTTGGAAAATTAATTACAAAAACCCTAATAACTATTATTAATCCAAAAGTATATGACATCATCATTTTTTAAGGACATTATCATTCTTATAGTTATGGAAAATATGAGGACATTATCATTTTTAAATTTAATAATAATCTCTATTTTTCCCTATTTTATACTCCCTCCGTCCCATTATTTATGTCCCATTGAGACTGGGCACGATAATTAAGATAGTGGAGGTAAAGGTGTAAAATTGTGGTGTAAAAGTATAAAGGAGTGGGGTCCACTTGCTTAGATTGATTGTGGTTCACTCATTTATTTCCTTATTTGGTATGGGACATAAATAATGGGACAACCAAAAGGTAAGTGGGACATTAATAATGGGACAGAGGGAGTACATTTTTATATGGTGAAAAAAAATACCTAATTATTTTACCATATGATAAATGAAATGCATAATCTAAGATTATAAAATTAAAAAATAAAATTCAACTTAAAAGGAGCATTATAAAAAAAATAAAAAAGAATTATTTAAAAGGGCAAATGCATGGCGTGGGAAGTGAATTTCTGAATTTCATTCAGAAAATCATTCATTGCTGCTGAATTAAAAGGACAAATGCATGGTAGGAAAGTCAAAATTTAATTCGCGTGGGAGTCTGGACTTCTATTCTTGGCGGGAAATGCAAGGCTGTCGAAATTAACTTGTAACTAGCTTCACGTGGATGGGTAGTAGCTTCAGGTGTGTAGCTTCAGTTTTAAGTGCCTAGCTCCAGGCTTTGTCGGCCAACTCATCAACCTTCAGGCTTTGTCGACCAGCTCATCAACTTTCCCCCAGCTTTTGTCAGCCCAGCAGCTTTTGACCAGTTCAAAGCAGAATAGGGGCAAAATTGATCGAGTGGATAGTATTGCAATTTTGATTTAGAAGTGGCAGCTAGCGCAATATTATTTTGAAAGTGGGTATTCTTCGCATTTTCCCTAAAAGCTAATAATATTTGATGTTTGATTTGAACTTTTTACATCATTATGTATTTATTGTAATAATTTCGAATGTTTTATGCATTTTTCTCCAAGTTTAAAAGAATGTTGCAATTTTTTTAGGTATGGCTTTTAAATTTATTTTGATAAAATTAATAATATTAAAAAGTAATAACTACAAATATCCCTAAGTCTCATTTATATTGGCCCCTTGTCTTTCCATCACGGAAATTAAAAAAATTAAGAAAGTAAAGTAGGTGATAAAGTAAGAGAGAAGATGAGTAAGATAGTGAGAGATTAGATATAAATTAGGTGAGAAAAATAATAAAATATGAGAAAATTTATTTTTTTTTTTTTTTTTTTTTAAAAGGACCAATATAAATGGAACGGACAAAAATGGACAAGGGGACAATATAAATTAGACGGAGGAAGTACAAAAGAGGGAAAAATATAGCAGGTGAATTTATATGAGCGGAGTGTTATTTATCCACTGGAATGCAGCTTAGACTAAGGATTCAGTAGGAGTGCTCTGCCGCTAGAATGGCAGCTGCTATTACAGTTGACATGAACAAAGGTCATAAATACAGAACAGAGAATTTAACACCGAGTTACAAGTTTAAGATACAAAACTTATTAATCACAAACAACCTAAAGAACCTGGTTTCCACGAACTTTTCAGCAACTTTAAGCCTTGATAGCAATTTTCTTGATCTGATCAAATTCTGAATATGTCTGTTTGAAACCGCTCGTCATACAACATCCAATGACCATATCTTTCTGTATGGTAAACTGACCTGGGGATATAAAAATTGGGCTTCTTGATAGTTTTCAATTTTTTCAGATTGGAAGATGCATTTGCGATATCTCGACTAGTCACATTTGGACAACCAGATAAATCAACATACTCCAGATCCTGACACCCTTGAGAGATTAGAGTGAGCCCTTTAACCGTCAACTTTAAGAACTGAAGCTCAAGATGGATAAGATGAGGCATAAATTTAGAGATGGCAGCAGCTTCCGAGTCCCCATCCTGAGGACAAGCATTAAGGTATTCCAAGGGGACAATTCCTATATGCTGCGAAGGATCCACCCAGTTCATTAAATTCCGCTTAAGCATACGCATGTTAGGACAACGAGAGCCTATGACTGCCAAAGCCTTGTCAGATATTTCGTAGCAGAAGCTGATGTCAAGCTCCTTCATCTTGGGGCAACCAGATGCTATTTCAGCCATAATTGCATCACTGACATGAGGAGAGCTCTTGATACAAAGAACTTGAAGATTTGGGCACCTGAAAACAACATTTTCTATCATATGATTATGGACCTAACACCGAAGATCAGACACTCAACAGAGTGAAATATGAGAACAAACAGATTATCTAAATCTATTCCATAGAAAGATTAAAACCGCATCACGACTGTTATATAATTGGAGGTGGAAGTTAAAACAAGATAACTACATGTCATCAAAATAAAGCAAGCTTCGCCACAAACTGGTTTTTGCATCTCTTATTTCTAAATAAAATCATAACAATTACTATCGAAAACAAAAGGAATCTGAAATCAGGGAAGGGTGGAAGAACACAGATCTTTGAAATAAGAACACAGTAACAACTACGTAGGTTGCATTCCTTAATGACTATTACAACATAACTGAAGCCGTTTAATCTTCAGAAATGATTCTCATCCATACAAAATCTCGTATCAACAAATTTTGAGAACAAATTACACATACCAACATCAAATTTAACTCGGAAAAAAAGAAAGTCAAAATAGATAACCATCATATTTAAGAATTCATTCATATAAGCAGAGAAGAACCCTGGAATTTAGTAATCAGGGATACAGCTCAATTATCAGCAAAACAAGTTTAAATCACAAACTCGAATCAAGGAAAATACAAAAATCAGCATACAGAAAAAAAAAAAAAAAATCAAGCACAAGGTCAAACTATAAAAACCTAATCTTAAATACGAAAAATCCAACCAAAAACTGAAAAAAAATCCCAATATCATCGCCAACTAATCAGATAAGTTTTATAAGTCAATCATAAAAGTCATACCATTTAGCAACATCAGCCAGCGAGCGATCGGAACAATGCCTGACCCGGATTTCAGTAAGGCCACCGGCACTCCAAACGACGACGGATCGAAGCATATTATCGACCCTCCGCTCAAACTCTGGATTCCAGAAACGGGGCAACTCAGTGGGCAAGTCGAAATGAGACTCGATATCGAGCACCGAATTGAGGTAGGGATCCTTGCAGGATTCCTGCCACGCCTTGCAAACGCGCATAGCTCCCTGCCATCTGTCCTTCAAGGAGATGCGCGAGAAGATGTTGACGAGGCACTCGTGAGTCAACTCGGCCCAGTCGCCGGCGTCGAGTCGGGCGGGATCGGTGGTTTTAGTACCCGTTTCCTTTTCCTCATCCATTTCTAGGAGAGCCGATGGAATTATGTTGGGATATGCTTCGCCTAACAATTCATCTCATAGGTAAACAATGAGATACGCCCGTGCCTACCAAAGCGGATCTTCTGGCCCATTCATTTATGAAGGACCACTCGGTGGCCACCAATCACGCGGTGCCACACGTACATTGGTGGGTCATGTTAATATTTAAAAAATATTTTGAGTTATAAAAGGGTGGTCCACCAATACACGCGTGACGCCGCGTGATTGGTGGGCCACCAAGTGGTCCACCATAAATGGGTTAGGTGATCTTTTGCCCGTGCCTACTATCTATGTTTTAGATTTTTTCCGAATTTATATGCTTATTAAAAAAAAATGTGTTTAACTAAATATTTCAAAAGTTAGGTATACTTAATATGATAATATAGAAAATATTGTTTAATTCAACTTATATAATATCAAATACAATTATATCAATAATTGTTTAGTAATTTATTTTAGTCTACTTAAATTTCCATAACAACGTAACTTCATATAATTAAATTTTTTCTTAATATGTGTAAAAAATAAATAAACATATAAATTTAAGACGGATAAAATATTATATTATAAGATATTAGCCTATAAATACATTATGTTTGGCTCAATTTCAATTTTGCACATATTATTAAAAACAATTTGCAAAATACACTAATTTTCAAACTACAACGTGGACACGTACCAGAAAAATTTCCCTAAATTAAATTCTACATGTATGTCAGAATTATTGAGGTGGACAAATCGGGATGGCCAAGCAAACGATCCTAAAAAAACGACATCGTTTTGTATTAATTCCTCTTTAACACATCAAGCCCCAAATCACCAGATATACTTATTTGACATATGGAATTAAAATGTAACTAAGGCCCGTTTAAGAAAAAAAACTTAAAATAAGGATTTATGGAAAAATAATTTATTATACAAGAACTAATCGTATAAGTTCTTAAATTTAATAAGTTGATAGTGTTTGCAACTTATATAATATAAAAAATGCTAGTTTAAAAAATTGTAGAAATCGAATTCGATGAGTGGAAGGCATAAGCTCGTTATAAGTTACTTCCATAAGTTATAAATTTTAACTTATGCAAAACTAAATGAAAAGTAACTTCTAGAGGGGAATAAGTTATTCGATAAGCTCTCCCAAACGTGACAAAATAACTTATTACTTCCAAATGGCGTCAAAACCAAAATTAAATATGTTGGGCCACATGCCAACACCTCATGAGTGTGACATACAAGGGATTTGATAAAGTATGCCAAACAGGGGAGTATAATTCTGACATACAAGTCTTTTGTGCCAAATCACTCATACTTCCCCGTCATTTTTCCTCGTTAGACTATGTTTTCTTCATAATGATTGTTACTTTTGCTCCGACGAATCGAATCCTCCGACCACACCATCAGCAGTTTTCTATGTGTCTGCGAATCTCCAAAGCGATATTCTCCAAAGCTTCTACTTGTCTCTAAGTTATTTATCGATTTGGATTTCTAAAACAATTTGCTCCATCAATTGGTAGGTTTATTGCAATTTGTTGAGATTTATTTTGGATTTGTTGCAATTTGTTTTGAATTTTTGTAACAACCCGAGGCGGATAATACAGGTTGTTAAGTGGCTGGGTATACGGATATTGTAGATTGTTAAACATCTTCTTGTTATTTTTTAAGTAATAAAGAAGAAAAAGAAAAGAACAAGAAAGCGAGAAAAAGAAAGCAAGTAAATCTAAAGAAGTTGGATAATTGTCTGCTTTTCTTATGATTCCCAACTTTCGGCTATTAAAATAGCTACAGAAACCTGTGGTACAAGTCTAAATTACAACTCCTAAACACGACTTTATAAGGTAAAAAGTCACTAAAACTAATTAAACATAAAATAATCCTAACCCTTCATCCCATGTAGCATCATACGGCTCAAATTAGTTCCAGAGATCATAAGATATGGGTTGTTACAATACTCCTTTTTTAGATCCATGTCCCCATGGATCAACGACGTCAAATTTGAAAATAGTGATACAGGTGGTGGCTCCGAAGGTTTGCAAGAGTAACCCAGAAAAACCTCCAAGTGCTGAGAAGCGTCATCACCTCCTTGAACGAAGAAGCCACAAAATCCATCTCCTCGGCAACAGAAGCAAGAAACATTTCGTCCATCTCCTCATAACCAAGTTTCTTGCTTGCGTAAAGCATTATAGCCAAGACCACTTCCACCGAATTAAAGAACTCGTTATTGCTAAGGTACTTCCTGATCATAGCATTCCACGTGAGCATGCACCCCATATACATGTTATCAAATACTGTCCACTCACTCACAACACCCTCAGCTGTCCCACACTTGACGGACATAGGATCGAAGGCATCAAGCACAATAGTTCCAAGCCTAGAAAATAAACCAAGGTCGTCTTCCTTTCTCTCCCATTTATCATGGTTCAGATCATCACAAACTTTTGCACACAAGGGAGATATAAACATCAAGTCGAGCCTCACAATCACCGAACAACAACTTCATCCCATGCAATTCAATCTAAATATTCCCAAACTAATTCGACATCCTCCACTCTTCCAAAAACATACTATGCATGTCACAAATGGTGTAGAAGGAATAGAATACCTCATAATTGAATCGAAGTTAATTCATAAAACTTCAAGTGGCACCCCATGGCTTCACAATCTTCTCTAAGGAATAAGAAAGGCCATGAAGGTAGTCTAGAAATTCAACTGAACTAATATAAGAAACCAAGCAATCTTTATCCAAGTTATCAAGGATTTTACTGCAGCTTCCTTCCTATTCCCCTTCGCATAGATTAAAGGATTGAAGATACAACATAATAATCCCAGCATAAAACCACAGTTCTCAACACCCAACACAACATTTTAGAAAATACTATGCCTTCAAACAATCCCAAGAAACCATATTCCCTTGCTCTATACTCACAAACAACCTCCTTGCTTGTTGCGTCAGTAACTCAGCACCTTCCATTTCTCAAACTCATCACCAGCACCACACCTCAAACACCTCATATGAATCCCAACCCATGCACACCTCCAAACACCATAGCCTTTACACTGCATAATCATAATCACTTTCCAAATTTCCTTAACAAGACCATCACCAATAATGTTCAGATTCACAAGCCTATTCTCGAAGATCATTTCCTAAATCCACCCACCATATGAGGGTCAACATCCAATACTACCATTTCCAAAACTAAGTCACCAACATGCATAAACAAACATATATTCTCCTTTGTTTCCTTTTTCCTAAAATTCCCAAGACAAGTTGGAGAGAATTTTAGAAGCATGACTCGACCGTTACCCACCAAAGATTCTCTACCATTTTCCCCTAAACCCATAACTCCCTTAGATGGTAAGCGACGTTATTGTTGTTACAAAAATATATTCGTAATCCATGAAGGAGTCGACTTCTTCTGAGTCGTCTGAGAGTTCACATCAATGTATGCTTGTCTCTTCTTGATGAACTTCTCCCTTCGAGCTTTGCGAGCTGCTCGTTCAGTAGTGCTGAGCTCAGGATAATCATATTGATAGTGTCCTGGCTTTTTGCAGTTGTAGCAGATGGTGACTCTTTCTTCCTTATTCTCACTGTCTTTTGACTGTACTGAGTCATCCTGTTTCCTGCATTCAGAAGTATGTGAATCAGGAGTGCGCTTAGGTGAGTATTCGTTCTTACCTTTAGAGTCTCTGACAACTCTTGAGAGCTTTCTGCGCCTCTCTTTCTCCTTCTGATATTTTACGGCAAGCAGTGCGTATTTCTTAGCTAGATTGCCTTCTTGTATGTCAGTGAGTGAAGGTTCAGCTTTGCTAGACGCTGGAGCTGTTGAGCTGACTGTTGCTTTGAATGCATGGTCGATTTTGGTGTCAGCTTCAGCTCGCTGCTTCCTTTGAGGTAGGCCAAACTCGAATTCCTCTGCTTTGAGTTCTGAAAAGATATGGTCAGGAGTAATAATATCTAGATCAGAGTGACGTAATAATGTAGCAAAGGGAGTCCAGTGACTATCTGGTAGTGTCCTCAAAATCTTGAGATTCATCTCTCGGTTGGAGAATGTCTGTCCCAGCCCGTTGATGGAGTTCATTAGATTTGTAAATTTGACGTTGAGATCTTCAATGGTCTCATCAGGCATAAGCGACAATCTTTCCAGCTTTTGGAGTTCCAGCGCAAGTTTATTTTCTTTGATCTTCTGAGTCCCCCGACTCAATAGCGCTAGAGCATCCCAGAGTTCCTTTGCGGACTTGCAGTCCTGAACTCTCCCGAGATAGGAATCACTTAAGGTGGTTAGTATGGCGTTTCTGGCGACGCGATCTAAGTTGTGAAACTTTTTCTCCTCTGGGGTGAAGAGGCTTCTGTCCTTGGGAATTTTCTTCCCGGTCACCATTCCTCCTCCATCTGCTGGATCCTGAGCTACGACGCTATCGATCATAGGAACGATAGGTCCTTCCTCTAGAACCTATGTCATACTGTCGTGGAGGGAAGTCAGATGAGCCTCCATTCTAACCCGCCATACTCCATAATTCTCTATTGAGAACATGGGTACCATCCTTATACCTGACATATCAGACATATTTGATAATGATATGAATGAAGAATGATATGCAGTGAAAACGTTTTCCGGATCCGTTCAAGTAGACCAGTTTCAGAATAACAAGAGTCTTATAGAACTCCTGCTCTCATACCAATTGTTGGTCCCGAGATTACGTTTAGGTGTAGAGGGGGGGTTGAATACACCTGAAAATCGATTTCTCAACTTAAACACGAACAGTCCTTTTCAGGATAGTGTCGTACTGAACAAGTTCAGCAGACCAGACAAGCTGTTCTGAATCGTGTGGCAGAGTGACTGACTCTACTGAGATCTGCTAGCTGACTTAGAGTCGGAATTCAGTATCTTGCAGATAGAGTTCAGTGGTGCGGAATAGTGTAGGCCCAAATCAGTTGAGTTGAAAAACATTTTTAATAAAACAGTTTCAGTTGATTAGTGCAATCTCTTAAGTTCACTGAAACACAGTTGAATGATTTAAGAAGAGTTTTCAGTATGAATAGTAAATCAATGCAACAGTAAAGAGAAACACGAACACGAGACACAGAGACTTTTAAAGTGGTTCGGACACAAAAACCCTACGTCCACTGTCCCGAAAGATCAGGAAGCTATTTATTATACTGAGGTAGTCTCAGTTGGTTTGTACGTTGGACAAATCTCAGTTTACAAGGTTATCAAACTTAAGTGTTTGAACAAACTCTCCAACTATGAAGGAGTCCTTTTACAATAAGGATCAGTTCAAAGATGAACTCCTTCATCTAAGCTATGGATATATTCTATTGAGCTTAGGTTAGAGGGATAGGGAACGAGAAATTGGCTTCTAGAACGACGAACAGCTGAGTATAGCTTTGGGTTCGTGTAACGTCGTTTGGATACTAGAGGCTGTATTGATCGGTTCAGCTTGGTTCCCTAAGAGCTAGAGTGTAGTCTTTTGCCGGAGATAGATTCTTCGAACTTCTTGCGGAAGACTTAGGCTTTTCGAATTTGCTCGTTTGAATGCTCTGTATGTTCTCTCGCGTTCTTCTCGTGTGCTTATTTTTTTCGTGAGCTTCAAATTTCGATTTATCCCTCTATTTATAGAGAAGAGGTTAGAATAGATCCGTTGGAGACGATGATCCTTTATCTCTCTCTTTTGGGTAGCTAACAGATCTTTTGAAGTAGAGTGGCAATGTCCTTTCCCTCCTTTTCTGGAAAGTTGTTGACTTGCAGCTTTAGTAGGTGTCGGACAGGTTTCTGTTTGTCATTTGCCGAGGTTCAGAAAGTGGTTGAGACGGAACAGACTTCAAGGAGATCTGAAGCTGACTTCTCTTATCCTCGTATTTGACTATACTGATTGTCTCTTAAAAGATCTGACAGTTCAGAAGATTGTCTGGCCGTTGCTGAGTCTGATCTCTGATTCAGTAGTGAACTACTCATGAGTTGGTTCTACTGAGGATCGGCTCTGAATACAGTGAACTGACTCCGTTCAGTATACTGCTCCTACTGAGTCCAGTATATGCTGAGTCTTCTACTTTTGGTGCTGAGGCTAATAAGCTACTGAATGCCTGCCAGAGCAGAGGGTCTGCTAAGTCTGAAACCTCAGAGACAAACAGGTTACAATATAAAGGTTCACCGATCAAGATAGGGTTTTGGGGGATCTTCAAATCTTCAGACTCATTCAGAGCACAAGACTACTGAGCATAGGTCAGTACAAAAGATAGAATCATTTCCCACTATATCTAATACTGCTGAGGATAGAATCATCACCCAACATCCCCCTCTATCACTTCGAACATTTCTAATTCGACAATCTAGTTGATTTTCGGCTTTCGTTTTGAAACTTTTAAAAGCTTCAATTGTCTCGTCTTTACTTCTTAGAAGATAAAGACAACAATAACGTTTGCAATCGTCAATAAACATGATGAAATACTTTTTACCACCTCTTGTTTGCATAAACTTTAAATCACACACATCTGTGTGAATAAGTTCAAGAGGCTCAGTGCTCCTTTCGACCGAATGAAACGGCGATTTAACCATTTTTGCTTTTACACTACTTCGCATCTTTTATTTTCATTAAACTCATTTACCCTTAGTAAATTGAGATTAGCTAGACGTTTTATCGCATTTAGATTAACATGTCCTAATCTACAATGCCATAAATCAGAGCACTCAGTTAAGTAAGAAGAAGCAGGAGCATTATTACTATTTCCTTTATCCTTGGGCACTTGACGAAGTGCCGCTACATTGAGCTTAAAAAGCCTATCAGTTAGGTAACCCTTGCCTAAAAGCATTCTATACTTTGTTAAAATAAACTTATCAGATTCAAACACTAGTCTAAAATCACGTTTGACTAGTACGGAACCCGACACAAGGTTCTTCCGGATATCCGGAACATGCAGCACTTCACTCAAGGTGAGGTCTTTGCCGCATGTCATCCTTAGCACAACAGTTCCAACTCCAACCACGTCGGAAGATGCTTGGTTCCCCATGTTCAACTTCCTCCCTTGATAAGGACGACACTTAGTGAACGGCTTCTATCCCCACACACATGTGCGGTGCAGCAGTGTCAACGAACCAAAGGTCGGGGTTCTCGACAATATTCGCCTCTTCCGTGATCACAGCCGCTAGATCCTCTTGAATGAGATCTTTTTCCATCATGTTGGCTTGTCTCGCCTTCTTCTTTTTGGGCTTTCGGCAGCCTTTGGACATGTGACCCGCTTTGCCACAATTATAGTAATCTTTGTCAAACTTTCTAACTTGACCTTTACCTATTACATGGTCTTTGCCGTTGGGACGCCCTCTCTTGTTAGAGTTTCCACCTTTCTCCAACAAGTTGACCCTTGGGTCCATCGGGGCTTTGGACTTTACGTCTTGAACTCGGACATCAGTCTTCAAGCGACATCTCCTTTCGCTTGTGCTTGAGGTAGCTTTTGAGGTCCTTCTAACTTGGAGGGAGCTTCTCGATCATGGCTTTCACGGTAAAGGCGTCGGGCAATAGCATCCCTTCAGCATGATTAGTTGGAATTCTTGCACTTGGTCCATGATGGGTCGTAATCCACCATCCTGTAATCCATAAATCGGGCTACAATAAACTTCTTTGTACCTGCATCGTCAGTACAATATTCTTGTCTAGTGTCTCCCATATTTCTTTAGAGGTCTTCATGTTTGCATATGCACTATACAAGCTATCTACTAGACCACTTAACCAAAAGTTTTTACAAAAGTAGTCGGAGGTACGCCAATTATCGTAGGCAATGGAAACTTGCATGTTCTCCTCATTCGCACTTGGAGGTGTGGGAACATCTTCCTTAAGGATGCTTCCAAACCCCAGTTTGTTAAATAAAACAACATCTTTTGTTGCCAACATTTGAAGTTGGCTCCACCAAATTGTGGTGGCTTTTCGGCGGCGGACAATGCTCTTGAATAGTGCAACGACGCCGGTAAAGTTGGGGTCGAGCCCCCTACCCCTTCATAGAGATGGCAATGGATCTTGGACCTGGTCCCGATCTGTGTATCCAGATTCATTTTTTTGGATCTGGATCTTAAGAAATTGGATACATTCGATCTGGATCGGATCTGAACCCATTTTAGAAATTACGGATCTGGATCTGGACTTTGCGATCTGAGATCCGGGTCCGGTCCAGATCCGCTAATTTTTATAACTAAAATATTTTTTTATTATCATATCTAAAATATTATATTTATATTATTCTACTTAAAATATCATATTACATTATTTGTTGAGCTTGAAATACTTTACTAGTAATTTAATAAATAGAAAAGAGGGGGGAGATTGAGTACCCACTATCCACGAATTTAGAAGTTTTTTTAGAGAGAAGATCGTAGTTTTATAGATGATTGTAATTTTTTTATAATATCATGAGTATTTTGATTTTTTTAATTATACTAATGCTCTTATAGATTATCGTGTTATCGTAGAATTAATTAACTTAGTTAAATTTTAATTGATTTATAATTTTTTCAATTTTAGTTAAAAAAAACTTATGGATCCGGGTCTAGACCCGAGACCCTGTGGATCTAATGGATCTGGGTCTGGATCTCATTTTTTGAGATTCAATGAATCTGGACCGGATTTGGATCAAAGTAAAAAATCCCGCATCTGGATCTGGACCGAGGAGGATCCGGTCCAAATCCGGCTCATTGTCATCCCTACCCCTCCATGGTGGTTCAACGTCCCAAAAAGGATAAACGGTGTCACCGAACACGACATAATGACATTTGTAGCCTCACAAGGTTGTTCAAGATACGGTCGTTTTTTTAGTCTTGTTTATCAGGACATACGTGGTTAGAAAACGTTTGTAGCCTATAAATAGTGGTCATGTTATTCTTCTCAACTTACTCAAGCATATTATTTCATTCTCATATTAGCTCTAAGTTCATCTAGCTCTTGTCATCGCCATTCGTCTAGTTCGTCGGAGCTTGTTGTATTGTGGTGTTGCCTATAACAAGACAAAAGTCATTTTATCTTTGGGGAGACCACGCCTAAACCGATAGCACTACCAGAGCGTTTGTCTCTTGCGGATAGAGAGTTTTTCTCGACTCGACTTTGCATTTGGTTACATATTTTGTTTATTATTCAAGTTGTAATTTTCATTTCCATTTCACGAGGTTTTGTGTTCTAGGCATTACGAATATATTTTTGTAACAACAATAACGTCGCTTACCATCTAAGGGAGTTATGGGTTTAGGGATAAATGGAGAGAACCTTTGGTGGGTAACAGTAGAGTCATGCTTCTAAAATTCTCTCCAACTTGTCTTGGGAATTTTAAGAAAAAGGAAACAAAGGAGAATATATGTTTGTTTATACATGTTGGTGACTTAGTTTTGGAAATGGTAGTATTGGATGTTGACCCTCATATGGTGGGTGGAATTAGGACATGATCTTCGAGAGTAGGCTCGTGAATCTGAACATTATTGGTGATGGTCTTGTTAAGGAAATTCGGAAAGTGATTATGATTATGCAGTGTAAAGGCTATGTTGTGTGGAGGTGTGCATGGGTTGGGATTCCTATGAGGTTTTTGAGGTGTGGTGCTGGTGATGAGTTTGAGAAATGGAAGGTGCTGAGTTATTGTACGCAACAAGCAAGGAGGTTGTTTGTGAGTATAGAGCAAGGGAATATGGTTTCTTGGGATTGTTTTTTTGTAATCACGGAATTGTTGCTTATAAGCTTATAAGTTAGTCATCTCACTATGTGAGTTGCTGCTGATTCTGTCGTTACCAATATTTGACATCCAAAAATGGATTGTTATTTGCTACATTTGCCGGTTTCTTGTTCTATATAATGTGTTATTTGATTTACTTGCATTAACATAATTGCATAAATCAGGCACAAAACAAAAACTTTTTTCACTAGGCTGCATAAACCATTTACAAAGTTGCTACTACCTGCATAAACCATTTACAAAAGCTTTTATCTACTTGCTGCATAAACCACCCTACATTCCCAATCTATTCTACAAAACATGTTACTACCTCAAAAAAGATAATCAGATCACAACCTATCTACTTGCTGCATAACCCCCTAGATTCCCAACCTATTCTTCAACTCATTGATGTCTTCTAGAACTACATTATCAATGATGTAAGCAATGCATTCCTCAACCACATTTTGTGGGACTTGCAAACTATTAGGTAGTGCCTCTTGTCTAATAAGTTGATCTTTTTCATATGCAGTATTTTATAACAATTTCGCCCTTTCATTCTCATAATTTCCATCATACACCCTTGTGAACTTAGAAAAACTTTGTTTAAGGTCTGGGGTGAGAGGTCTTTAAAATAACATACCATTGCCTTCATTAGTTCATCTACATTATAGCAAGCACTCTCTATTTGAATACTTTGAATTGCTCTAAACTACCATAAATCGTTCACATTGGTGTCAGATGAGTTAGGGGGTTGATGAACTAGCCTAATATTAAAAGCATCAATACATGCAGCTTGTCTGAAATCTAGGTCAGAGTCTTTGATATGAGGCTTGACATTATTAATAAAAATATTTCATTAAATTGAAAGAACTTATAAATAATTGTTATTAATTGCTAACTAATTTATTAAAATATAATTAAATTGGTAACTAATAAGAATGATTAATGTTAGAGCTAATGATATTTTTTGGAATTAAAAAATAAGGACAAAATAATTCAATACCAATAAATTAGATAAGCCGAAAGTTTCAATTGAAAGCTGGTCATAATAGATAAAGCAATTTTTCTATATTGACACTATTTGATATATAATTTCTAGTGAAAGTTGGATGTTCCAAACACTCAAACTGTATCTGAAAACTGTTCCAGACAAACTTTAATCACTTAAATCAATAGGTTGGAGAATAATTTCATATTTTAAATATATACTCCCTCCGTCCCACTCATGTTGCAGCATTTTCCTTTTCGGACCTTCCAACTCATCTTGCACCGTTTCCTAAAATAGAAAAAAAAATGAGTGGACACAATTATTTTAAATAAATGAACTCCATTATCTTTTACTTTACCCTACTACTTTATATATTTATCTTACTATCTTAAAATTCGCATTTAATTTCAAATGTTGTAAGATGAATGAGACGGAGGGAGTATGATTTTTCCAAAATAAAATGTGAACTAAATGAATAATAGTAAGTTTTTTTTCGAGAGAGCCGTACATAGGCGGAAATGCCAAATGTGCCCTTCAAGTATCAAATATCTGCATCTAACGAATTGGGGTTTTGGAGAGGTTTTTTATTTCCCTCTTCTCCAGGCTCCAGCCTCTCTTCCTCTCTCTCTCTCTCTCTGTACTCTTCTTATCCAGACTCAGTAGCCAAGCTCCACCCTACTCCCTAGCAGCTGGAAATTTCTTAGCTCTGGCTTCAACAGTTCCATTTGTTCCGAGCTCAAGAGCTCAATTTTATCAGTCCCCTCTTCCATGGAAACTCCACAAGCAGCAGAGCTTCATTTCCATGTCAACTCCCGACCCCCAAATCTCATCGTGCTCTTTCCCTCAAACCCTCAAACTCCCTTCACTACATAACCCACCCCAAATTCTTCCACAGCAACTGTCGGACGCCACCGACCACAATTACCCTGGAAACGCCGAAAACATGTCGAATCTGCAAGTAATTCCAAATGGGTTTCCGTCCAACTTGACGGACGGAAGGGTTTTCATTCGGGACCCGCCTTGGATTTCCGCTCTTTTTATGAAAAGCCTGCTTTTTAGGAGCAAGAAAAGCAGTGGGGTCAAGCTGGAATTCCAAGAAATGGAGAGGCGGAAGTATTATATGCTGAGGAGGAGACAGGTGAAGGCGGAAACGGAGGCATGG
The DNA here is from genome assembly GCA_028984105.1 of Lavandula angustifolia. Classification (NCBI taxonomy): domain Eukaryota; kingdom Viridiplantae; phylum Streptophyta; class Magnoliopsida; order Lamiales; family Lamiaceae; genus Lavandula; species Lavandula angustifolia. The sequence continues at coordinate 37,593,200 of CM054804.1, forward strand.
GAGAATATGGCGGAGGAATATAGAGAGTTGGAGAGGGAAATGTGTGAAAGGAAGATGGCACCTAATCTGCCCTATTTCAAACAATTGATGTTAGGGTGGTTTCAGCCTTTAAGGGAGGCTATTGAGAAAGAACAGAATTTGCAGAGGTCAAAGAAGAATAAGGCTGCTTTTGCGCCTTTTATTGATGCCTTACCTGCTGACAAGATGGCTATAATTGTGATGCATAAAATGATGGCGCTGTTGATGATGAAAGGCAAGGAGGATAGGAGCGTGCGCGTGGTGGAGGCTGCCATTCAGATTGGAGTAGCAATTGAGCAAGAAGTGAGTACTCTTTGGATGTATACCATTCTAATTACTCTCTTTTTTCTCGCTGTTCCAGTTTACAAGAAACTTATTTTCTTGCCCTAATAATACTGTTTTTGTATTTGGATACTGTTTATCAGGTTAGAATTCAGAGTTTTCTGGAAAAAGAGAAAAAGGATCAGAAAAAGGAAGTCGCAGCTGAAGGTCAAGAAGATTCCTGTAAGGAAGTTGCTATTCTCAGACAACGCGTTAAGAGTTTAATTAAAAGGAACAGGGTGATCGAAGTACAAAAGCTGTTGAGAGGTGAAGAATTTAAGTCATGGGGTCGAGACAAACAAGCCAAGGTGTGGAGCCTCCACCATATTTTAGCTTAGCTAATAATTGTAGGACTTGGTAATCCTCTATATCGATCTGAGTACTTTTATTCTTATCAGACATATTTTCTATGTTTTGCAGTTGGGATGTTGTCTTATAGAATTGTTAACTCAAAGTGCTTATGTTCAAGCTCCAATAGATCAGACAGCTGACTGCCCCCCTGATGTCCGCCCTGCGTTTAGGCACATCTTCAAGATTGCATCTAGAGAACCAGGGTGAGAATATTGCATCAGAAAGATTTGCCTTGGAAAACATTACTGCAGTTACTTTTATATTATTATATGATATAGTCCTAGGCGTGCTCATAGTGGCATCATCATATGTAATTGTAACATCTGATTTTCATATTGATAATCTTTGTCAATTTTATCAGAGGGTTTATTCCTTATCTGTTTCAGGCAGACCATTGTGAAGAAGTATGGCGTCATTGAATGTGATCCTCTGATCCTTGATGGAGTTGATAAAACTGTGAGTTCTATGGAAAGTTGTTCTTGCTAGGAAGTGGGAACTATTGTTTTTTGTTTCAGTGTACTGCATAGAATGTTTGCTTGCAGTTTTAGACCGCAAAATGAGTAGCTTTCGTCTAAAATTTTCTGATTAGTCTGACATTGGTGCAATTATTTTGTATAATGTTTTATTGATCAGATTGAGTACATTTGGCGTGATTCACATCTATTCTTGGAGTTGTAGTTGATAGTCACGAACTTCAAATATATTCTCATATAATAAGATGCATTTTCCAGTGATGAAAGTCGTACAACTCAAAAATAAGAAACACATGTTTTCTTTCTTTCTTCTTGTTTTTTCTTTCGTTTTGGTAAATATCAGTCTTTGGCTTTGTCTTTTCTTGATATATCTATATGTCATGATTTATCTAGGTTAAACATATGATCATTCCATACATCCCGATGTTGGTGCCTCCAAAAAGATGGAAAGGGTATATTTTACTCCTTTAAGTGAAGTCAATACATCTGAAACTTGGTATTAGTATCTTAATTCTATTATATTGGGCATTCTTCAGGTATGACAAAGGTGGTTACCTATTTTTGCCATCTTACTTAATGCGCACTCATGGGTCACGGAGGCAACAGGATGCTGTTCGAGCAGTTCCTGCAAAGCAAATGCAGAAAGTATATGAGGTAGGAACTAGATAAATGGCACTATATTTACTATCACTTTTCTCATAACTTCAACTGTATACTTACGTGGTAATTTCACATTCAGTAGTACTTTTACTGTTAACAGATCTAGGCACCAACAGCCTTCTTGTTAATTAGTTAAGGATACAGTTCCTCTTCGAAATTCAGCTACTGGTTTCTTTATAGAAAGATTTGCAAGCTTCTTGAAATGTTCTTTGTTGATTCCAGTAGGTTTTTAGTGAACGTTCCATGTAGTACTGGAACTTTTTGCTCAAGTACATTCTTTTTCTTATGAGGATATTTTTGACAGTGCTGATACCTTTGTGTCTTTTATGTCTTATGTAGGCCCTTGATACATTAGGAAACACTAAGTGGAGAGTAAATAGCCGTGTTTTAAGCGTGGTGGAGAGCCTTTGGGCCGCAGGTGGTGACATAGCCGATCTGGTGAACCGTGAAGATGTAAGTGGACCTTTAGCATCCATTATTTGTGCAGCATACAAGTATTCTTCTCTTTATGCTATTGGCAGTGAAGTTCGTAATTGCATACATAGGTTTTCTTAGTAAAACTGGTACATAAATTGTAGGTTCCAATACCCGAGTTGCACTCAGACGATGAGAAGGAAAGAAAAAGGTGGAAATGGAGCGTGAGGAAAGTGAAGAAAATCAATCAAGAGAGGCATTCACAAAGATGTGATGTAGAATTAAAGCTTTCTGTAAGTTTCTCAGCTGCTTCAAATTGTTTTTCCATCCAAGTAAAATGCTATACATAAATATAGATTTCAGCCAAAACCTTTAACCCTTGGTTGAAATTTCAGATTTATCAGCCTTCTATCCAAGAAAAAAACTATTCCGACTAGAGTTTTTTTATTTTTTTGACTCAGGTTGCTAGAAAGATGAAAGACGAGGAAGGTTTTTACTATCCTCACAATCTTGACTTTCGAGGCCGTGCATATCCCATGCACCCACATTTAAATCATCTTAGTTCTGATCTTTGTCGAGGAATTCTTGAATTTGCTGATGGAAGACCATTGGGCAAGTCTGGCTTGCGGTGGTTAAAGATACACTTAGCAAATCTCTTTGGTGGGGGAGTGAAAAAGCTCTCTTATGATGCCCGTATCTCTTTTGTGGAAGAAAACATAGCAAATATATTAGATTCTGCAGATAACTCTCTCAATGGAAACCGCTGGTGGTTGAAGGCAGAAGATCCTTTTCAATGCTTAGCTGCTTGCATTAATTTGTCGGAAGCCTTAAAAAGCTCGTCACCGCATACTGTAATTTCTCACTTGCCAATTCATCAGGTATGCAGATACACCCCTTGCCACACCTGTTTTGGATTTAGCTCATTTTGGTAGAGGAGATACGTGTAAATAGAAATTTGAAGAGTTTCACTGGAGAGGCATCTCTTGTGCAAACAATTCCATGTTATAACCTATTAAACATTATTCAGATTTAATTGCTTTGTCCAAATAAAATCATGTGAGTGGATCTAAGTAATTGCTAGATGTAGGTATCTATTAATGATAAATCTCTCAGAGAAGATCCTGTGAACATGTTAAACAGTGCGAACTTCTCATAGAGAAACTCTGTAGTCCAAATTTTAGATGATATTGTCTCCAAATTTTAGAAGTAATATGTCTCCATATTTTCTGTTTTTATCGTGTAGTACTTCATCCAAAGATTATCTTTCCAAATTTACATATGATTTGCCACTGAAATGAACCATATTTTCACTCTGATAGTGCCTTCCCCTCACCCCCTCCCGTTTGAGTTATTATCTGCCTGGACAATATGCACACTAAGTCCAATAACACAGTGCTTCAACAATTGGATTGGTACCACCACTTGAATTTCATTTTCTTAAGATAATTTGATTACTTAAAATTGTATTAATCTTCAAACTGATTATGATTCTGTTTACTATCATAGGATGGGTCATGCAACGGATTGCAGCATTATGCAGCTCTTGGGAGAGATAGTGTATGTCATACTCTTTAGAGCTACTCTGTCCTATCTGGAAAATCACATTACACTTTGAAAGTGATTTATGTTTCAACTTACTGGGTGTAATTTCTGGATTCTTATTAGGTCGCTTCCCCCTATTTGTGGGCTTTCTCTTTTCCTATTTGCCGTTACTATCAAACCAAATTCGTCCTTTATAGAATGCTATAATAATGTCATGTCTCTGCTTTTTGATTTTCTGCTGATTTTCAGTTTGAAGCTGCCGCAGTTAACTTAGTTGCTGGAGACCAACCTGCTGATGTTTACTCTGAGATTGCAGAGAGGTTTGCTATTTTGATTTTTAAGTTCTTGTAAAAAGTTCCTACTACTGTCTTTAAATGAATTCATACAAACCTTTTTACCTTTTGCATGTGAATTCCTTTCCCCTTTGTTTGGTTGAAGAGAAATTGAGAAGAAAGAAATTGGGAAGAGAGAAATAGGAGAGAAAATATGAAAGTTTGTTGTTTGGTTGGGAAGAGAAAGAAAATGGAGAGAAGAAAAATGGTGGGACCCATACTTAATTTCTTTCTCTTCAAAAGTGAAGAGATTTAGAAGAGAAAATGCATTTTAAAGAGAAGTTGATAACAAATTACAATTTTAGCCCTATAAATCAATTTTCTTCTTTTTTATTTAAATATATTTTTGACTTTTCAATTATAATATCATATCTTCCCTCTTCTCTTTCTATTCAATTTCTCTCCTATCAAACAACATATAAATTCCACCATATTCCTCTTCTTTTTCTTTCTTTTTATTTTCTTTCTTACCTATTTCTCTCCTCTCATTTTCTCTCATCTTCATGTACTATTTTCAATATATGCAATTCAGCTTAGACAATTAATGACATTTGAGGCCAGATACTGTAGTCACTAAATCCAGATTGAACTTGTCATTGAAAGTAAGCGGATATACTTCTTAAGAAAATGTTAATTGAACCTTGAGTTTAGAAAATAAATTTACTTTCTTCTCTTTGTAGTTTCAAACTCCTGAGAGTTGTACTTGATAATTATTGGGCAGCTTCCTTTGATTTTTCCAAGTAAGATCCACTTTGGATATATACAATCATTGTGGACAAAGTAGCATACTGGCCTTTTAGCCATTCTTGGATGGGCTTAGTAGGGTATCCTGTATTTGCAATTCTTTGCTTGTGATACATTCTCTTAAACTTAGAGCATACACATGTTGGATCCTTAAGTTCACTCAGTTACTTGGTAATAGTATTTCCCTCTCTGGGTTTGCTGTCTGTATTGACGTATCTTATGAGCTGTGGTCTTTTATACATCTCAACATAATAATTAAAAACATGGTAGAGTTTCAGATTCGAACTTAAGTGACTCAACAAAAAATAATAGAGATAGACTTTGAACCCTAGATCTTATTAAAAGAAAAGTATGCTACTACCACTAGGCTAAGTCCTTTCTTCATATTTTTAATAGGAAAATAATAAACATAAACTTGAGACCTTTAACACAAAAGATAGTGCCGCCATGGGGGCCTTATTTCGTCGCAGCGGCCTAAAACGGCGGCTTCAGTGGCTTTACCCCCCCCCCACATATACTCTTGGTTCTAACTATCACTATTCTGACTCACTACTCATAGATGGTGGTCTAAAGAGAAATTGTTCAATATTTAGAGTAAACTTGGGTGAAATTTGTGGATGTTTTACCAGGAAATTAATATCCATAGGAATTTTGAGTGTTTGAACTTCCTTTGAAACTATACTGTGATGTTGGGTAGTTAATTTTGGTAGAATGATCGAAATTGTATCCAATTTATGCGGCTGATTTGTAGTTTGAATGAAAACAAGTAAAGAATATTAAATTAGGGTATCCAAAGCAGAAGCTTTCCACAATAAATATGTATTTTCATGGTAAGAAAGCTCCTGGACTTTTTATTAAAAATAATTGAAATCATTAATTTGTTCATGATGGATTCCTGCCATAAGCATGGTTGGCTCAATATACTGTTCTCATAGACCACGAAAATCAAAATATTAATAATGGCAGAAAATGAAAGGGATTAGGTGGTAGTAGGAATGTAAAGTTTTCCTCGTGGTGCATTCTATAAACTTAAGAAAGGGAAATATCTGTCTCATTGAAGTTCTTCATTCCAATTTTTTTTCTTTCCAAGATTTGATGATTTTCTGTATAATGTGGCTTCAGGTGTAATCATGTTCTGTATTTTTCTCATGGACGAATTTATCTCTTTAAAAACTATATCCTGTTTTTCAGGGTTTATAAAATCATGAAAAGAGATAGTGAAAAGGATCCAGCAACTGATCCAAATGCTTTGCTGGCCAAGCTCTTAATTGGTCAGGTTGGTTTTCTTTCTCTAAATGATATTCCAAATCCTTGGTTCGGAAATATCTCATAATTGTTTCATAAACTTTTAACACACTTTATGGAATTCAAGAATCTTAATTGCGAAAGCTTTCAGGTTGACAGGAAACTTGTGAAACAGACAGTGATGACTTCAGTATATGGTGTCACCTATGTGGGTGCAAGGGAGCAGATCAAACGAAGATTGGAGGAGAAGGGTATCATTAGTGATGACAGGCTACTATTTGGTGCAGCATGTTATTCTGCTAAAGTAAGTATCACAAACCTAATAAAAGATTTTGTTTCTTCTGTTAGTTAGGATGTTAATTATCTTCTTTCATCCTCGCCAATTTTGTTATGATCCTTTTCACTCTGTAGTCCTTTTCAAAATGAATGTATGGTGCTTGATGGTGATGGGTCGTGAGGAAAATAATTTTCTCTCTATAATCTATATAATTAAGTATATAGTGAGAGCAGATACTAGGGTTACAATCTCACTCTAACAAAGTCTATCTAAATAATTAGAAATATCTATGAATTAATAATCCCTCCGTCCCATTAGTAATGTCCTGTATTCCCGATTGGGGTGTCCAATTGGAAATGTCTTGCTTCTAGAAAAGGCAAAGAATGTGGTAATAAATTAACTATCCAAAAAAAAACCTAGTGTAAAATGTTTAATGCTAATAATTTAGTCAAACAATATACACCACAAACACCACTTTCTTAATCTCCGTACCAACAAAAAAAAAAGGACGTTTCTAGTGGGACGGAGGGAGTACAAATATGACAAATTTCTATAAATAAACACAAGCATTATAAACGCTGGAACGCTCCCCTCAAGCTGGGCATATATATTAATCATATTAACCTTTTACAAAGTTCAGAAAATTGTTTTCTTTCCCATGATTTAGTGAAGACATCATGAACCTGAAGTGGTAGAAAATCTAAATAATAGCAGAGTAGGCACAAAGTAGAAGTAGTAGTAGGAACCAAGCCGAGTCGGCAGTAACTGTGGTAAAGGAAGGGGCCACTGCTTCAAAGTCGGTCCAACAATATACTGATTCAAAGATAATACTCACGGTAACCCTAACTGTCGTGATCAAACTTATTCAAGACCTCCTACCACTAATACTGGATAACCCATGGACTCATAACTGATAAAAAATAGTTTACTAAAACGATGACTAAGTCTAACAATCAGATGTGCCTCCTTTCCATCCTTCTCATTCTCATTGCTGCGTCGATAAATTCATAGGCTATCACAATCCCCGTCCGCTAATTATATGAAGTTATATTCTTAATGATGAATATTGTGCAAGCTTATGATATCCTCCAACTACTGCAAATATGCCTTTCACTACTCACAATTGTTTCGAGGAAACAATGGGGAAATTTTTAACTCTTGTAATTAACCCTATATGCTTGTCTATAATTGATGAAAAGATTCTTTTCAGGTTACATTGGCCGCGCTTGAGGAGTTGTTTCAAGCTGCACGTGCAATAATGGGTTGGCTTGGTGACTGTGCAAAGGTTTGATGAAAAGCTCAATACATGATGTAACAGTCTATTGTGAACGACGAATTTCATGAACTTGGTATTATTTTGTCATTACAGATCATTGCTCAAGAAAATCAACCTGTACGTTGGACAACTCCCTTAGGTCTTCCTGTCGTACAACCATACTTTAAAAATCAACGTCATGTAGTAAGTGCTATCCTTCCTTACAAGAATCTTGCATTTCAAATGCTATATTGCCATAGCATGATTACTAATTAGAGTGGTAATATATGTGTTGATAGAAATCATATCTAGTATTGTCATTTGAAGAAATAAAAGTAAAAATATTTCTAATGGCTGATCGCAACCATACAATATGCTCAGAGAAGAGTGTTACGAACGTGGTTTATCGGTGTTGGAAGAAGAAGGGGAATTCGGTCAGGAATGGTGGTGGAGAGGTGCATGGCGACGTCGGGCATGATATACAGGGGCACAACTCAATGAATTAGGCAATTAGGCTTATGATTAATTAATTGCTTGGTTACTTTATGTTATTTATCTTGGAATAACAGGCCGACGTGCCCTTAGTATTTATAGGACTTCATTGCTAAGGTTTTGCTATCTTTGAATGGGACTCTATTTTCGTTTGTGACAAGAACACTTCGTTCTTGTACTTTCTTTTTGTTGACTGCCTTAGGTTTCGTTTAAATCTTGCAATCGTTCTTTTTACTCTAACAAGTTGGTCCGACGTGCCGGATCTCTGTTAATGCGTGTTACTCGTAATCAACTTGATTACAAATGGAAGTTCGTGTTGAGGCTTTGGAGAAAGGAAACGAGTCGATGCGCGTTGAGTTGGATGAATGATGACCTTTGCTGGGGAAGATCAATATGATTGAGAAGACCATGTGAAAGATTAGCGTATGTTGGAGAAAACTGTTGATCGTAAGCCCATACATACAGTTTTGATTCAGACAACGAGCCCTACTTCACTCGTTACTACTAGGTTAAACGGTGCGTAGGGATTCTTCTAGGGTTGTCAAATAGATGTACCCGAGTGGGTACATGACCGTTTACAAGGAATGGGAGTGTAGGGCGCCACACTACAGCGTTCGTTGACTCCATGATCATGATTACTCATGGGGACACGGGTCGTGGATTTGGGTATGTTGGTGGCGGTCATTATATGAGCTTATCTAGAGTGGCAGCGGAAATGCCACCACCCGACTTCAAGGCTGGTTCCGTGGGAATGGGTAGTTTCAAAGGGAGTTCGGTTGGGTTTGGTCGAGCAACAATTGGACTAAGTCAAGGATGATTCATCCCTCAAAACCTAAGTTGGATGCTAAGAGGGGGCGGATATATTCCGCAAATGTCAGGTTGTGTACCCGGGGGTGGAATCCCGGAAGTGGCTTTCGGACGTGGAACATCGAAGGGGGAGTGAGTTATGGCTTGCCCATGTGGAACGCAGGGGGCGGGCAGGCTAACGAGAATGGGCACATTGCTTCTCTACTTAACCTACCCATGTTTAGCGGTAGCGAAGCAGTATTTTCAACTTCAAGGCATTCCTAAAGGACAGAAGGTTTAGGTAGCATTGGTCGCTATGGAGGATGATGTGTTATGTTGGTATCAGTCGTTAATGAGTAAAAACCCTAACTTGACATTGTTGCACTTAAAAATGAATTAATTTGCATGTTTCGCTATAATCCCATGGCAAATCCTCTCGAGGAGCTGGTAAAGACGAAGTAGATGGGTTTGGTGTCGGAATAGGTTAACCAATTCATCACTAGATTGCTACATGTGGGAGAGTTGACGAATTCCCATTGTTTGGGGCTATTCTTGCAGGGTTTAGAGGATGAGATTCGCTTGAAATTTCGTCCATTGATTTGCCCACGACGGTGTATCTTGCTTAGGAAACTGAACAAGAGGTTAGTGGCAGAAAGATGAAAACGAGCTGGTCTAGCAAAAGCGGAATTGCGTTAACCGCTTCATTCCAGCGGGGTAACATGGCCGGGCAGGGGTTTGGAGGCAGTATGGGACAAAAGTCGGCACTGCCGGCAAGGTCTAGAGTTGCATCGACCAAGGTTTTAAAAAACCCAATTGAGGCCCGCCTCGAGGCCCGCCTCGAATCAAAACGGCGAAAAAACGCCTTGAGGCTTACACCTCAGACCATACACTTCATCTGAGCGGCTCGTTCCGGCGAGGCGCGCCTCGAGGCCCGCCTTTGAGACGATTTTTCATTGAGGCGGTCCCTTTTTTATTGGGCCAAAATTTGAATTCTTATGAAATTAATATAATTGGACTTAAGCCTAATTACATTAATTAGATTTTCAGTCAGCCCAACCCAAAATATTTAGATTAGAATCAAAATTGAGCAGAAAACAACGTAAATTGAAATTAATATTAGTGCTGCTTCCAAAAACGAAGAGGTTATATTAAATTAGACATTTCTTTATGTGATTAGTTGCATGAAGTTTTATTAGATAACTGAGTATAATTAATTATTTAACTTAATAAAACGAAGAGGTTAGATGAGCTAGTAAGATTCATTGTATTTCTCTTCCAGAAAAGACATTTTGGCCACAAATTCTCATGTATTTCACTAAAAAGTTAAAATCCTAGTTGTAGAGAATATTGAATCCCATGTATTTTGAATTTGAGAGTACTTTTGACTTATGTGTTATTATATATTTATTATGGGGAAAAAATTAAATTTACGCCTCAATTTTACGCCTCGTTCCGTTTCGAGGCTTACGCCTCATGAAACCATGAAAAAACGCCTCAAAACCCGTTTACGCTTTTTAAAACCTTGCCATCGACCGGTAGTGTGAACCAATCCCCACCACGGTTGAGACAGATGACACTGAGGGAATATTTGGCGAAGAGGGCAGTGGGTCTTTGCTGTAAATACGATGAGTAAGTACTTGCCCTACATCAATGTGCAGACGAAACCCTTCGGGTTGTGATTGGATGTGAGGAGGATGAAGAAGTGGTTTGGTTCGATACGGATGTGGTGGAGGAACCGGCAATGGAGCAACAATATATGGAGCTCTCTCATATGGCATCTAGGGAAATCGATGACTCTCGAACATTGAAGTTAAAAGGTCCGCTATTCGATACGCCGCTATTGGTTATGATTGATAATGGGGTTAACCATCATTTTATTCGATACAACCTTTGTCAATCCTGAATCAAGTATGGGAGGATATTGGCTTGGATTTTATTGAAGGACTTTCGAGTTTGGGTTGCGTGAATTGTGTGTTAGTGGTTGTTGATCGGCTGACAAAATATGCTCATCTATTGAGGCTATAGCTAAGGATGTGGCGCAGGTATTTGTGAATGAGATCATGTGTCTTCATGGAGTTCCAAAGTCTAGAGTGTAAGATCGGGATAAGATTTTTATAGTGTGCCATATTTAAGACGATGGGTACGAAGTTGCTGATGAGTATTGTCTATCATCCTAAGATCGACGGGCAGACGGAGGTGACTAATAGGGGGCTTGAGGCTTATTTACGTTGTTTTGCAGTTAAGCTCGAGATAATGGATCCAGTGGTTAGCAAAGGTGGAGTATTCCTACGATGCGTGTTTCCATTCAGCCTTAGGTGTGACACCGTCGTAGGCTTTATATGGGCGGCCACCGCCCACTATCTTTCTTTTTACTGGCCGAGGTTCGGGTGCCGGTTGTTGCCTAGGAATTGTTGGAGCAGGATGAAATTCTTCAGCAATTGAAGAGCTATCTCCAACGAGCGCAGTCCCCGATGGTGTGTGCAGCCAACAAGCATCGACGTGAGGATACTTTGAGGTGGCTAGAAGGTGTTTCTCAAACTATGTCCTTATCACCAAAATTCGGGGATCCGGCACAATATGGCAAAACTCACAGCCAAGTACTATGGGTCCTTCGAGATTGAGGGGCGAATGGGTGAGGTCACCTATCGGCTCTGGCTACCTTTGAGATTGGGGCGAGTACTTCGGTTTCTCTCATCCAGTCCGTTATTCACGTTTCTCAGCTTAAGTTGCGGTTGGAGACCTCCCGATGGAAGCTGCTTTACCTGTTGATTGAGTTTCGGACTCCGCATATATTCTCGAGATGGTGTTGCGCGATTGGTGGATTTTTTTTGGCAAGTTTAGCGGGTCCGAGAGTACTTGTTTGAATGGCAGGGTCGTTGGGGGGGGGGGGAATGCGATGTGGGTTCGCAAGGATGAGTTTTGAGGTCAGTTTTCAAATTTCTACCTTGAGGACAAGGGTGTTTGGAAGGAAGGATGAGTTTACGGACGTGGTTTATCAATGTCAAAAGAAGGGGAATTCAGCCGGGAATGGTGGTGGAGAGGTGCATGACAACATCGGACACGACATGCAAGGGCACGACTCACAATGAAATGGGCAATTGGGCTGTTTAGTTAATTGCTTGGTTACTTTATGTTATTTGTTTTGGAGTAATGGGCCGACATGCACTTAGTATTTGTAGGACTTCATTGCTAGGGTTTTGCTATCTTTGAACTTTGGGACTTTGTTTTTGTTTGGGACAAGAACACTTCTTTCTTGTATTTTCTTTCCGTTGATTAATACTACAACTGCCTTCGGTTTAATTTTATTATCTGAAGTGGCAAAGTTAACACCTTTGTCATAAGATGGCTTGTTATTAGCATTAATATTTACAAGTATTAGCATGTAGATGGTCCGTGTTCTCATATTTGCATTGCAGGAATATATCGAAATTGTTGGCTTGATTTACCATTTTAGGGATTGACAATCTTGTGATAAATGTTTGGCATATAGACTCTGTTGTGTAGAATGGGTCTCTGATTCCTGTTATCAGTGCAGATAAAAACATCTCTTCAGGTTTTGGCTTTGCAGCGTGAGGGCGACTCAGTAAGTTGGAATTACTACATCTTGTATCTAAGCATTTCTAATTGCATGTACCAATAATCATATTAAAATGATCCTTAGGTTGAGATAAGAAAACAGAGAACGGCCTTCCCTCCCAACTTTGTGCATTCATTGGATGGTTCACATATGATGATGACTGCCATTGCTTGTCGGGATGCTGGACTGCGTTTTGCAGGTTTGTCTTGACCTCACTACAGTTTAACATTGTATCTATGTATGTAAGACCTTTCTCCAAAATGGAAATCCTACCAGTATTATACGACTGGAGTGATGATGTGGCAAAAAACTGACTAATTCAGTATATTCGACATTCTCAGAGGGCAGAAGAGCACACTAGTTATAGTTATTTATTATCAAATTGTAAGTAAAATCATACTATACTTGTAAGCCTGTTTATATAGAAGGATGAATGTGCACCGGATAGAAATATGCAATTTGCAATATAGGAAGTAAATGCTAATTGAGAGTTTCGGATTCCGGTTTTGCTTGACAAAGAAAAGTAGAGATCTTTCAACCGTGTTTGTGTTTGGGTTATTTGGTGTATCAATGGTCTTAATCAATGAGAAACCTCTGTTCTTTTATGTATGAGTTTTTCGTGGCTGTGTTGCAGGTGTGCATGATTCATTCTGGACACATGCGTGTGATGTTGATAGAATGAATGAGATATTAAGAGAAAAATTTGTGGAACTATACTCTATGCCGATACTTGAAAATGTAAGTGCACTAAACAAGCTCTCAAGTTGCTCTTATTATTATTTTTTTTTCCACGTTCGTGCTTAAAATGATTTGACGTTCTTTTTATTATTGACGGGTTGAGTAGCTGCTTGAGAGCTTCCAGATGTTGCATCCAACCCTGACCTTCCCTCCTCTACCGGAAACAGGAGATTTTGATCTACAGAAGGTCCGCGAATCTCCATATTTCTTCAACTGATCGTCTCCATGCTACCAGCACGGAAAATTTAGCTCTATTGGTCTGGACGAATGAGTTGCTCCTGAATGCTGCTGGTTTAGTAGAAGTCAACTTATTGAAGCAGAGAGAAGAGCTCTTTGTTTTGCTCTTCCGTGAAGAAACTGATGGTGATCATGCTCTCTTACTTATCCCAGTAGTTGTCATTCCAACATTCAATCATTGGAGTATTCTTAATGGTTGGTTGGGGATGATCAGCAGGAGCATGGGACAAACACAAGCAGACAGAAGACAGAAAATCAGTATTTTTCTGGTGAGAGACGTTAGCGTATAGACTCCAAGTGGTGGAAGGTATATAGTTTTATTATGTATATGCTTAGTATCGAGCGAGTTATAAAATATTCAGATTAGAAATTTTGCAGGAAATATAATCGATTTGGGTTATTATATGTTCTTACCACACGGAAATGTGAAGTAATTTGATATACATTACTTTGTAGGAACTATAATCTTGATATTTAGCCCAGTAAGTTTGAAAATCCTTTAGCTAATACATTTTCTTGGAATTTGGAAGGATGGCCTGATTTTAATCAGTTCAACGATATTCTACAAGCATCCAATAAATTCAATGATTATTAGTACATGAATGTGTGTTATGTTGTCAAATTCATATACAACTGAGTAGCTAAAATATTAATTTATTTCTTTCCAGTTGCTAGATTGACTAAGATCAGTTCCTTTTAGGTGAGAAAATGAGTATAACATGTGGAAATTCCTTAATTTGGCTACATGCTCATAATTCTTGCTTCCATTTAGGTGGAAGCAAGAATTTCTCTCTTTCGTCCCCTATGGATAATATAACGGTTAAGGTGTCTAGCTTGTGGCTAAAAGGTCATGAGTTTAAAACTTACCAAGATCGTTATGTGTGAGTCTGTCGTCTATAGTTATCTTAATGTGGTGGTTAGCCCCTCCTATGTTTGTAAATTAGAGCACAAGAGAGAGTTTATCTAGTGAACACTTCGGTAGTAGCTGCGGGTTACCTCGTGATAAAAAAAAAAAAAAATTTTCCTCCTGTCTTGTTTGTGGAATCAGATCACCTATCTCAACGATGTCCATAGAATAGGCATCTAGATGACTACTGGACAAATCATAAAATTGTACCACAACCACCTAGATGTCTACTCTTATGGGACAATGTTGGGATAGGATTTCTGGAATAGGTGATCTCGTGTTGTTGTTTGCAGGCTAGAGCACAAGAATGGATTTATCTAATGTGCACTTCGGTAGCGACTACGGGTTACCATCGTTATAAAAAAAAAATCCCCCTCTGGTGAGACAAAATCTTTAATAAAGTCATTATTACGGGATTAAAGATGATACCAAAAAAGATGCCCACTACCAACATATTATGTGACTGAGAGAAGTGAAAACGGAGAGAGGGGAGGTGGTCAAACCTATGTGTGTAGGTATTGGAGATGGACAATTTGTAAGTCGTTGGAAAATCGTGGAAATTATGGAAATAAATGGAATAAATCAAGCATTTAATGTAAGTTGACTTGGTATAATTTCAGCCAAATTTGACCATATTTTCGAGCTTCAAAAGTATTCAATTTACAAATTGAAATACATAACGTCTACGCTCCGAATAGATGATTATAATGTGTTTAATTTCTCGATTTCGATTTTCGGTAAGTGAAAAATAGCGGTTCGAAGTTTGTGGGACAAAATTAAATTGTTACCTAATGGGGTAGTAACTTACCATATTCAGGTTTTGGAGTGTTAATTAATTAAGTGTATTAATCAATGTCCAACATTGGTTTTGTGACATTGAGTTAAGTGGTATTTATGTCCATTAGTTTTTAGATAACAAAGTGACATGTGGTGGACTTGGGCCACACATGTTCATGCGCGAAGCTTTTCGCCAACCGGTTCACACGTACCGTGCCTCCGCCCATGTCTGTGTCCTTAGACTTGGACTTGGTACTTGGCAATTGATCCTATGGATGGTCCGTATGCTTGGTAGTTTGACCTTGGTTGTTGGACTTGGTGGGCTTCTTGTGGATTGGCCTAGTCCATGGTGTAGTGCTCCTACTGCACAAGATTATCTATTTTTGGAAGGTGCTAGAAGAAGTCTCTTCAGCAACCAACCTTCCATCTCTCCACTACCCATGTTCTCCTGCCAAGACGGGGAGCAATTTATTTCCTACATCCTTTCACCTGGGCGGAAGAGCCTATAAATAGGCCTGGAAAACATTTCTTACAACACTCATCAGCATCTCATAGCATCTAAAGTTCCTAGGCTATCCAGAAGCTCTAGTCCTTGCCTTTGTCCAGTTCGCTGGAGCTCGATGATCCTGCTTCAAGATGAACGTAGTTTTATATTTGGGGACGAAACGCCGGAAACCGTGAGCACCCTCAAGTGCAGCCACCAACGATGCTGCCACCACCGCCACCAAATGTCACGGCAGCTGACCGTCGTTGCCTATGCCACCACCGGTGCTGCTTCCAATGCCATTGCCTCCTCTGACAATGTCGTTTTGCCTTTGACGGTTTATGTCCCTATTCCAACTCCTGCTTTTGGTGTGTCCAACTCCATGGCTCCTAATCCAACTCTTGCAGTCATGTCTACTACCACCAATGCAAGATTACACTTAATTGTGTTAATGCCACTAAATCATTTAACTTTAATGCTATGTCTTGAAGACCTCGTTGTCAAGCTCCGCATCGAGTCCGATGTGAGGAAGCAAGATGGAAAGGGCAAAGCACCCGGGATCCGAAACTCAACCTCCTAGAGAAGGGCAAAAACTCCAACAACTCCAAAAGAGGGCATACAAATAGCAACAACAAAGCTAATGGCAAGGTTTAAGCTCGCAAGCTTGTAGGAGAATGCTATAATTGTGGCAAATTCGGCCAAATGACCAAGGAGTAAGCCAAAGAAGAAGAAGAAGACTCGTCAAGCCAAGGAGAGAGGACTCACTGAAGAAGTGAACGTAGTGGAGAACCAAGGGTAATGGTTCATTGATACTACTGTCATGACACATGTTTTTTGTGATCAAAGTCGCTTCACTAAGTACAAAAGTTTCCAAGGGAGGAAGATGAATATGGATAATCAAGCTTCATCAAGGTAGTTGCCTATGGTACTATGGTGCTAAGGTTGAGCTCCAGAAAGAACCTTACTCTTGGAGTGGTGCTGCATGTCACAGATATTCGTAAGAATTTGGTGTCCGGCTCTGTACTAATTAAGCGAGACTTTGGACTAGTCTTTGACTCTGACAAGTTTATTTTGTTAAAATTTAGAATATTTTTAGGAAAAGATTACTTGTCTGAGGGCATTTTCAAGTTAAGTGTAATGGTATTGCGCTAAGAATAATGAAAGTGAAGCTGCTTCCTCCTACTTGACCGAGTGCTCTGATTTATGTCATTATAGAGTATGACATGTTAATCTAAATGCGATAAAAATATTAATTAATCTCGATCCACTTAAAGTAAATGAGTTTAACTAAAACAAGTGTGGAGGTTGTGTTGAAGCAAAATTAGCTAAGCCGCCATTTCATTTTGTGAAAAAGGAGCACTTAGCCTCTAAAACTTATTGACAACGACGTGTGTGACTTAAAGTTTGGACAAACTAGAGGTGGCAAAAAGTATTTATTACTTTTTTGATGATTGCACTCGATATTGTACTCTTTATCTTTTAAGGAGTATAGATAAGGCGATTGAAGCTTCTATTAACTTCAGAGTAGAGGTCGAGAACCAATTTAATTGTAAAATTAAGATGGTACAAAGTGATAGAGGTGGGGAGTATGTAGCCCCATTTGAAGAGTTGTGTAAATCAAGTGGCATTATTCATCAAACCACTACCCCTAATCGCCTCAATCAAATGGTGTTGCTGAAAGGAAGAACCAAACTTTAAAGGAAATGATGAACGCCTTGTTAATAAGTTCAGGACTGCCCAGAACATGTGGGAGGAAACGATTTTAATGGCTAACTATTTATTAAACAAAATACCTCTTAAAGGTTGGGATGTTACTCCCTACGAGTTGTTTGAAGAAAGAAAACCTTCCTACAAATACCTCAAAGTGTGGGGGGTATTTGACTAAGGCAGAAGTGCATTTACCTAAGCAAGTTACGATCGGACCTAAGACTGTTGATTGTATGTTTATAGAATATGCATTGAATAGTAGTGCCTATCGGTTTGTCATTCATAAGTCGAACGTACACGATATGAATGTAGGAACTACCAATTAGTCAAGGAATGCTATATTCTTTGAACATATCTACCCATATAAAAAGGAGGATAAGACTGAACTTAGCTCTAGTGATGAAGCTAGAGAGATTACTAGTAGTTCTGGAAATGTGGGGATAGAGTGTACTATGCGTAAAAGGCATGCTACTGATGTTGAAGCCTTAGAACCAAGGCATAGCATTAGAGCAAGGGTTTCTAAGGATTTCTATTATGATTATGTAGTCTTTCTTTTGGATGAAGAACAACGGTATATAAAGGAAGCCGTCCAGAGTGAGATTGACTCGATCATGCAAAATCACACTTGAGTCTTAGCTGACTTACCCGAAGGTTGCAAGCCCTTAGGATGTAAATGGATCCTAAAAAGAATGTACAAGGTAGATGGGTCAATAGTTAAGTATAAAGCCCGTTTAGTGGTTAAAAGTTTAAGCAAATTGAAGGATATGATTTATTTGACACATATTCGCCTATAACAAGGATTACCTCTATCCGCGTGCTTCTCGCGATTGCTACTCTACACAATCTTGAGATTCGCTAAATGGATGTTACAACTGCCTTACTAAATGGTGATTTAGAAGTGGAAATTTATATGGAGCAACCGAAGGATTTGTTGTACCTGGCCAAGAGCGAAACGTATGTAAGTTGGTTAAATCCCTATATTGGTTGAAACAAGCTCCGTTACAATGGCATTTGAAATTCGACGAGACCATGTTGTCGAATGGTTATCAGAATAACGAATGCGGTAAGTGTGTTTACATAAATAATACTAAGAATTATTTTTGTTTGTCTTTATGTAGATGATATGTTAATTATGAGATAGAATATTCAAGTCATAAATCACACCAAGCGTATGCTTAAGAGAGTTTTCAACATGAAGGATATGAGAGTGGCTGATGTTATTCTTTGAGTGAAGACCCAAAGAACTCCCGATGAAATTGTTCTGTCTCAATCTCATTATATTGAGAAGGTGCTTAAAAGGTTTAATTCTTTTGATAGTGCACCTGCCAAAACTCCTCTAGAAGTAAATGGTCACTTGAGTAAGAATAGAGGCGATCCTGTTGCTCAAGAGGATTATGCTAGGATCATATGTTGTCTTATCTACAAACTATACGAGGCCTGATCTAGCTTGCCTGATGAACAAATTGAGTCGTTATACGAGTAACCCGAATAGGAAACATTGGAAAGCTCTTGTAAGAGTTCTAAGGTACTTGAAGTAAACTCTTTAGTTTGGGATGCACTATTCTAGACACCCCCCTATACTTAAAGGGTACTATGATGCTAATTGGATATCCCACACTAAAGAATCGTTGTCTACTAATGGTTATGTGTTCACTATAGGGGAATGAGCTATGTCGTGGTGGAGGAGATGATCCGAGCAACCCATGAATCTGAAAGTAGCTGCTGGTGCTTCATTTTCCTCGAGAAGATTTTCCATTTGTAGTGCATAGTGCAGTTGTAGTTGTACCAAACTGATAATAACATTCTCCTTCTATAAATCCACTGCATACATACAACATTACATACACTGCAGCACTAACATGCGTGTGTAGACTGTAGAGGCAGCTACGCCTACACTTACAATTAAAATCATAAAAACATAAATAATCAAATCCTCAATCCCCTCCTCTTTAAACTACAAGGAGATAAATAGCTACCGTATATGTTGAAAGTTCGATTTACGTCTTTAAAGCAGTCTTGGTGCCCAGCCATCACCTGAAAAACATAGCAGTAGTCATTTGGTAATTTAAGATGAACCAACTTCAACGTTAACTACCGTACGAGAGGAAAGAAGCAGCGCAGCATCATAGTCCCAACTGTTTCATCCACAGCGACCACTTTACAGCCTCCAGAAACATATCCTTCTTTTTCAGTGCAGTTATCAGATTAGTGTAGGTTATCCTGTCAGGTTCTATTCCATTTACTCTCATTTCCTTTACCAAAGCAACAGCATCTTCCACCATTCCTGCAACCCCATATGCCTTTATTAATGTATTGTAGCTGCACAAATCCGGACCAGTTCCGCATTCTTTGAGTTCCATTAGCACACCAGCAACTTCATCAATCCATCCCTGCTCGCCATATATGTTAATCAAAATGTTGTAAGTGTAGCGATCAGCACAACACTTAGAAGCCTTCATCCTCTGCAAAACATCTCTAAATTTATCCATTTCGCCTTCTTTCCCGTACACGTCTAACATGCAATTGTAGGCTTCTAGAGAAACTGAAAAGCCATCAAAATGCATTCTCCTGACAATAGCTGACATATTGTTTAAGTACTTATTTTTACCATAAGCAGCTATAAGGGTGTTGTAAGATATAACATCAACCAAACCTCGCTTCTTAGCTATCCAAAATACTTTTCTTGCCCTTTCAAATAGCTTGGATTTCCCATAAGCATTCAACATAACGTTGAAGGTGATGGTATTTGGTGAAAATCCTTTCTGAAGCATCTCATCAAAAAGCCTTGAAAGCTCATCAACTGGCAGTGCACGTGCACAGCAGTTTATCACACAACTGTACATTTCCTCATCCCAGCTTTTAAATTTTTTCAGCACTCTGTAGTACAGATCTGACAATTTATCATCCATGCCACATCGCTGATAAACCCGGAGTACGTCACGAAGAAGATAAACATCAGCCACAATGTTCTTTTGTTCATCCATCATGTCCACAACCATGCAAGCCTTTTCCAGAGACCCGGATTTGACATACATTCTTATTATAATGCTGAAGGCTATCATGTCCAATTTGACATCTGAAGTTTTTAACTCAATATAAAGTCTTTCGGCTTCAGAAAACATGCTCATTTTGCTGTAGATGTCAATCATTGTGCAAGAGATGTTCAAGTTTGGCCTAACAGATTTTGGCTTACTAGTAAATATCTTGATGGCGTTGTCAAGATAGCCCAAATCTTTGCATGAACAGATCAAGAGGTGGTACAAGTTGTCCTCAAATATGGGATCGTCCCACTTCTTTTTGTCTCATAAGATTTAGAGCATTATCAATCAAGCAGTTTTTTACATAAGCTGTCACAAGAGTTGCACATGATGTCTGGTTCTTAAGAAGGTGGTCGTACATAGGGCCAACCAAAATAAAAGGCATCTTTTCCAGTCTGTTAGCCTTCTCATATGACTGTAGAACAGTCCCAAGAATTGATGACTTTTGACAACCAATCATCATCATGTCATCAATAGTTCGGATAACGCCCTCTTCATCTGCATGTTGGGCTTGCAATCTTATCAATGTGTATAAGTTTGACGAACTAGGATTAAACCCTAACCTCTTGAGCTCACCATAGTAAGATTTTACCTTCTCATAGTTGCCTACTCGACCCCAACCTTCAATCATCAACCTATATGTTGTTCCGTCAGGCATAATTCCAGCATCTTTTACATCACAGAATAAACTCTCTGCACGATCCATTCTTGAAACTTTTCCATAGCCAGTGATCATTGTATTATATGCAATTAAGTTGGGAGAAAAACCAGATTCTCTCATCATGTAAAACACTTGCTCAGCCTCACTCAACTTGCCCTGCTGGCAATAAGCGTTGAGCAGAACCGACCAATTCTCCTGAGTTAATACCACTTCATCTTCTCTCAGGAAGCCAATAACATCTTCAGCTTTATCATACAACCTCATGCGTGTATAAATCGTGATCATCGCTGAATAAGCAGATTGACACATTATCTTCATATTCCTCATCTGTGAAAATGCATATTCCGCCTCCTCGACAACCCAGCCCTTTCGATAAAGAGACATAAGCATCCCAAAAGTGGCAACATTCGGCTGAACCTTATAATCAATCATCATCCTGAACCATCTATCACCCATCTCCACAAGCCCACTCTTATAACATGCATATATAAGGGTATTAAAAATCTGATAGCTAAGCCGGCAACCTGAGTCACCAACCATCTCTTTAATTACAAGCTCTGCTCCGTGCCAGTCCCCTTTTCTACCAAGAACTCTCAGAATCAAATTATAAGCAATCATATTCTTTTTCAACTTTCCATTAACTTTCATCCACTCAAAAAACTTCAAAGCCCTGTCACCATTGCTTTTCTCAAGTTGCTGTAAGATCAGATTGCAACGGTCTGGGCTACAGTCAGGCTCGACGGTATTCAGATCAAAATCTACCTCCCTTTGAGAATCCAATGCACTGTTTGCAATAACTTTCTGGGGTGGAATTAAAAAAGATTCTTCTCTCTTATGTTTTTTACCAATTCTTTGATCATAATTCCTTCTGCTCTTATTCCTCAACGTTGTCGCACCCTGGAACTTCTTCCAGATATTCACCCTTCCACTATCAGGAACACCATGAAAATTGTGGCCTTCTAAAACCAGAGCATCATCACCAGCCACATATTCTTTTAAATTATCCGTCAAATTATCGTCCAAATTGGATTCAGACTTATCCAAAAACTCATTTTCCAGCCTAGAAACCCTAATGTGCTTCAATTTACAAAAGGGCTTCAGAATAAGTGTCCTATTGGTACTTAAATAGCTCGACAACAAAGTATTGGAAGCAAAACTGAAGGAATTAAAAGGAGAATTTAGTTTCTTGGATTCATAAGAGCTGCTATCTGGAGAAATTATGAGCTTCAGAGATGCCATGGACTACAATGGTCTCTTCTTAATTCTTTGAATTCATTGACACCGACTCTGAGATTGCACTCAATTTCAACTTAAACACCAGAATTTGAACGATTCAGTTGCAATTCAGCTTTAAAGAAATTGATTCATCTTGAAAGCGTACCTTCAATCAAAAAGTGGACGTGTTGACAGGATAATGGAAGCTGAAAGAAGTGGACGAAAACAAGCTATTTTTGAAGTTGAGTTCATCCAATCTTTTTCCGGAGGAAGTGCACGGAAACACACACTATATATTTATTTAATATTATTTAAAATTTGAACCAAATATGTAATCCATCCGTCCCGCTACTACTGCCATCTTTGATTTCGGTACGGAGATTAAATACTTTATTTAAGTGCGTATTTTATAAATTTTAATTGTATTAAGAAATGTACATAATTTTCGAGGAGTGGTAGGTGAAAGAAATGAAAATTAATATAAATATTTGCAAGATATAGTTGAGGTAATCAATTTTTTTTCTATTTTTTCATATTTTGTTTTAAAAAAAATAATCTAAAGTTTCCAAAATGTTGAAAATTATAAATTTCTGAGTTCGGAGTGAAACAAAAAATCGTGTGAGAGATAGATTTTTAGAGAGTGAGAGTATGATAATTTGTGGATGAGTAGTAAGTAAGAGAACCCATTTTATTTTATTTTATTTTATTTTATTTTTCTTGGTATTTTAGGGAAGAGAACAGTAATAACAAGACAACTCGATTAGAAAAGTATGATATTAATATCGGAATGGAGTGAGTAATTGTTTGGTAAAAGTTAATTTGATTTGTTTGGTTTTAGAAACCTAAAAAGAAGTTTGAGAAATAAAATTGAAGCTAATACCCCTTTTAGAAGTTTGAGCCCGATCTATGCTACAATTTTCAACATGCATCATCTCTAAATCATTCATGACGATTCCAGATTCACTCATAAAAACAAATGAAGCTAACCGATACTTAATCTTTAGGAACCGGGAAAAATACTAAAATCTCATTATACATTACGCATACTATAAAAAAATATTGAAAAATATTGAGATTACAATATACTGTAATTTTCACACAATAACGACATTGATTTCAGCCACCAATATATACCGAAAAATATATACTGCAATACAGTTAAATCTCGATAAAGTAATAATCTTGGGATCGAGAAAAAAATATTCAGTTAACGAGATTATTACTTTATCGAACATTATTTTAGTGCATTACTTTATCGAAAGAAATTATTATCTTAGCTAGATTATTATTTTATCAAATATTACTTTATCGAGGTTTAACCGTACAACAATATATTGATAAATATAAATAAAAACTCGATATAACGATAACTGTGGTGTGCCGAGAGTATGCTATACCAAACTTTGGTAAGTTATACCGAATATAAGGTATAATGGTCAGTTCCATAGCGAAGTTCCAATATATCCAACAACTCAACATCGATATGATATGTTTCATACCATAAGTTTCGATACCGTATACGACAATTGACCCGATCCCAATTTTCTCCATCTCCTACAAAGGTGATTGCTATGCTAATGGATCATTTTGAGCATTGACATAAATTTGTAGAACCCACCCTCCCTATGAACTCATGCTGAGAACTCGAGAAATGTAATGTAGTTAAATTATTTTTGTTCCGTGGTTTCATCATAATCAGCAACAATCTCAAACTCACAATCATCATGAGCACCACCTCCATGCTAATTAAGGGGGAATAAGAGACATCTAATTGAAGACTATTAATTGTCCACCATACGAGTATACTCCTAAATTGAGTTTCATTAGTTCTTAATGCTAATTAAGTGCTAAATCTATTGATTATCCATCAACCTAGGTTGTATCCATTTTAGAGAAGTAGTTGTTCGATGCTCACCGTGGTTGTACAATTAATTAAGGGGAAATAAGAGAGGTGTCAGTTTGATTATACCGGCCTATAACTAATTGATTTATATGGGTTAATTCATCTTTACTATTGAGGATCGGATCTTGTGCGTGTGAACCATCTTGTTGGGCCCGGTCTCTTTGCATACATTTATCCGTGTTTATTTTAGTCTTGTTTAATTTCATGTTATTAGTTTAGAAATCTCCAAAGTTTGCATGGTTGCTAACCAAAACCCCTTAGATTGATAGGAATTTATTGTTTAGAAATCTCCAAAGTTTGCATGGTTGCTATACTAATATGAGTTCTAGCATACTTGCAGGATTTTTTGGTGAAAACAACTATCACCATTTTCAAATTAATTACATATGGTATTTTTTAGGGGTGAACTCAAATGATAACCATCATTTTCGTTAAGAACCATGGATGAATCTCATTAATATATTTAGGAGAATCGAGGGTCGGATCTGAATCGATGGTTCAAATCTTACTTTGCATATTCTTTATAGTATATTTTAATGGCATTAGCCTGTAAACATACAAACTTTGGGCATATTCTTATTTTATACATGATTCTTCAAAACGCTTGCACAAATACATGATATTACAATTAACAAACATGGATTTTATAAGTCTTAGAGGGCTTACATGTTGGTTATTTGCTAAGAAAATCATGTGTGTACATGTTGTTGGGATGAGATTCAGAATGATAAGATTTGAAAATCCCAAAACCCCTAGCTGAATGATAAACCTTCGATATTGTAATAGCTTAGTTGAGTTCAGCTTGTTAGGAACTCAGTAGGCTAGAGTTCAGTAGTTGTGCATTAGTAGAAGATTCTGCACTCAGCCGGAGAACTCAGTATCGATGAAGTCAGTTGGACAACTTTTTAACCAACTGAATCTGCAAAGGAATTTGAGCCTGCGTACTGAATTTATTAGACGAATGTCAAATAGAAGTACATCAGTTGAAGGTTCGAGGATTTAGAGAAAGTCAACTCATCGTACCTTGGAGTTTGAACAGGCCTAACCTACTCTCATAACCTTGACCAAGAAGGAGCTGACAACGTCCTACCTGCTCTGCTATAAAGCTGCTCCTAGACTGAATAAGATGAAATATCTACAGTACCTCTACATCAACATTCAAATTAACATAACCGATTTCCTTGTCTTATTCGGCACGTGTCTAGACTCCCTCCAACGGATCTATCACAAATCAAAGATTATAAATAAAGAAGAGTCTTCATGTAGAGAAAACACCAACAACAACAACAGGGAACCAAAGCGATCAAAGCTCATACACTCTCTAGCAAACACAGAACCAAACTCAGCGAAGAACTTTCTCATTGATAGATTCTTTTAGTTCTTCTTTCTAAAGATGCATTAGTTCCCCTTCTCTAATCTAAGTGTGCTTATTGTAATGTCAATAGCTTAGAACATCGAAGGAGTACATCTTTTGAACTGTTCTTATTGTAAAGTTTTAGGCCACAAACACAAAGATTAACCAAGATTAAGATTCAGAATTTTCAGACATGTATTCAGTTTTTCCACACTCAGGCATTTAGTTCCCATGTCAGCATGGTTCAAATCTGTGTGAATCTTTTTCAACTTAACTATGCCCTTATCAACTATATCCCTAATGAAATGGAACCTAACATCAATATGTTTTGTTCTATCATGAAAGACAAGATTTTTACACAATTGAATGGCAGATTGACTATCCGAAAACAGGGTTAAATCTTGACATAAATAACCAATCTCAGACAACAGACCTTTAAGCCAGATTGCTTCTTTTAATGCTTCAGTTGCAGCCACATACTCTGACTCAGTAGTAGATAAGGCAACAATGGATTGAAGTTGTGACTTCCAACTAATGCAAGAACCACATAAGGTAAACACATAAGAAGTGGTTGATTTCCTATTATCCCTATCATTTGCATAGTTAGAATCCACATATCCAACAAGTTTGGTACCAGTAGCACACTTAGAAAACCTTAAACCAACATGCATAGTAGCATTCAAGTATCTAAGAAGCTATTTAAGAGCATTCCAATGATCCATACCTGGATTTGACATATATCTACTTAAGCAGCTTACAGCACAGGCAATGTCAGGCCTATTACTGATCACCAAGTACATGACAGAACTAATGGCATTAGAATAAGGCACCTTCTTCATAACATTGATATCAGAAGCAGATTTAGGAGACTGATCTTTACAGAGAACAAAATGAGAGGCAAGGGGTACATTCACAGACTTGGCAGCAGACATGGAGAATTTACTCAAAATCTTTTCAACATATGAAATCTGATTTAACACAAGTGTAAAATTCTTCTTATCTCTTTCTATGTTCATACCCAGAATCCTCTTAGCATCCCCGAAATCTTTCATTTCAAAATTATCACAAAGACATTTTTGAACATGCTTGATAGTTTTCAGACAAGGGCCAGTAATGAGCATATCATCAACATATAGAAGCAAATAGATAGGAACAGAAGAAGACTCCTTAAAGTAAAGGCAGTTATCAAAAGCACTTCTTTTAAAGTTAAGAGATTGCATACACTGATCAAACTTGATGTTCGACTGTCTAGGGGTGTTGGTCCCGAGTGTACGGTCAGGTGTAGAGGGGGGGGGGGGTGAATACACCTGATTCGATTTCTCAATTTCGAACTTGAACAGTCCTATTCAGGATGGTGTCCGTGCAGAAGCATTCGGCGGACCGCATAACCGTTTCGAATCGAGTAAAAGGCTAAAAGAGTACTGACTCAGCTGAGATCTGCTAACTGACTAGGTCAGAATTCAGTATCGTTCAGTGAGAGTTCAGTGTGCGGAATTGTGTAGGCCCAAATTAGTTTTTGTGAGAAAACGTTTTAAGTCTCAGTTAAGTAGATTTAAAAGTTCAGTATGCTGAGACAGTTGATTGATTTAAATATGATGTTCAGTATGAATAGTAAGATCAATGCAACAGTTAAGAAAGCGATAAGAGACACAGGATTTTTAAAGTGGTTCTGGATATCGCTCAAATCCTACGTCCACTGTCCCGAATGATCAGGAGGCTATTTTTTATCCTGAGTTAGTCTCAGTCAGCTTGCAAACGGGGCAAAGCCGCGTCTTGGTTTTTATACTGATCCAAGTCTCAGTTTACAACACTATCAAACTTAAAGTGTTTGACAAACTTCTCCAACGATGAAGGAGTCCTTATACAATAAGGATTGGGTTCGAGATGTGAACTCCTTCATCTAAGCTATGGATATAACAAGTGAGCTTAGGGTTAGAGGGATAAGGAACGAGAATGTAGCTATCTAGAGCGACGAACAGTGAGGATTTAGCTATAGGTTCGTGTCAATCGCTTGGATGCTAGAAGCTTATGTCGGTTCAGCTTGGTTCCTTTTGAGCTGGATGTAGTCTTTCGCCGGAGATAACTCGGTTGTTTCTTGCGAAGGACTTAGTCGTTAATTTCGCTCGTTTGAATGCTTTCTCGTGTTCTAGGCGCGCATTCTCATTTAAATCTTGAATGATCCCTCTATTTATAGAGCAGAGATTTGAAATAGATCCGTTGGAGACGATCTTCTTCTCTCTCTCTCTTTTTGGTAGCAAACGGCTCTTTTGGTGTAGGTAACAGTGTACTTTCCCACCTTTTTAGGTAAAAGGTTGATTTGCAGCTTTAGCGGTGAGAAGACACGTGTATGTTTGTCATTCGTTGAGGTGAATGAAGTGGTTGAGACAGCACAAACTTCGAGACAGACTGAAGCTGACTTCTCTCTTCCTCGTACATGACAATGCTGATTCTCTTTCAAAAGATTCTGACAGTCCTGAAGACTATCTGCCGTTGCTGAGTCTGACCTCGTATTCAGTAGATAGACTGCTGAAGATAAGTCTACTGATGATCAGCTCTGAGTCCAGTGAACTACTCCTGCTGAGTTCGGTTCGACCGACTCTCTCGCATATCTGCTCTCGCCGAGTCCAAGATCACCGAGTCTTCTGAACTGGTGCTGAGGCAAATAAGCTACTGAGCGCCTTGACCAGAGCAGAGTGTCTACTGAGTCTGAAACCTCAGAGACAAATACAAATACAAAGGAATGGTTCACCAATCAGATAGGGTTTTGGGATCTTCAAATCTTCTCAATAGTTCAGAGCACGAGGCTACTGAGCGTGATCCAGTATAGAAGATAAGAGTCATTTCCCGCTGAGGATTGAATCATCACCCAACAATTTCCCCCTATTTGATGATGCCAAAACCTATCATCTATGTCCTATCAACTATGCTAAACACTAACTTACTCAGAAACAGAGCTCCTTACAAATGTTACAAGTAGGTTCAGTGGAGTTGTCTGGTAAGTGTTAGACTACTGAGGGAGACAGGGCAGAACAATTTTCCCTTTTACAATAATTCCCCCATGCAACAATTTCCCTTTAAGAGAAATAATAACTCTCCGAAAGTCTAGTCTATCAGAGATCTAACCGAGCAAAAACTGACAAGTAAATAATCAATCGTGTGTGTCAGTAATCACTTCAGTGATTCTGAGTGTTAAAACATAAAGCAAACACGGCTATTTAGACAACAAGTAGTTGTCAGAGCCAAAAGAAGATTTGTATATATATAATACACAGTTCAGTACATTACAAATCTTGCTAAGCTAAAAGAAGAACTAAGAGGGAGAACCCTTAAACTGCTGAATCCTATTCATGAAACCTTGGGATTTATCTTCAGGAAGTGGAACTCCATACATTCTGAACGTGTTCTTCCTCAGCTTCAGATATTCGGCGAAGTCTGCTGGATCATCTTGTTCTAGTCCTCTGTTCAACGCAGCATTCTTCACTTCTTGTTCAATCATTCCGAGATGTACTGAGTCGTCTTGTCTTCTGGGTGGAGGAATGATCCTTGCTTCAGGAACTCTGACTACTACCCCTTCAGTTACTGCTCTGTGCATATATGGGTAAAGATCAGGTTCAGTGATGGTCATCCACTCGACATAGGCATCAGCCTTAGACATTTCAGGCCAGAATTGCCAGAAATAATTTCTCTTGATAAACTTTATCTTGGCCGATTCCCATCTCTGATTGAACTGAATAGGCATCCATTCGTCTGATCTTGGCCATCTATGTGTTTTCAGATCGTTTGGCTTCTTGAACCTTCTCGTAACGATAAGGAATGTCGGCTTTCGAAGGAATTCTCGGCTGGCCTCTTGTTCGGTACATTTCCGAGTGCCTCAAGGTCCGCCAAATGTATCCTCAATGTGCGGCCTCTATCTCGTCTAGCTTCCTCTCCTCTCGTAGAGATATCTATCCATCCGAGCAAATATGTCTTCAATTTACGCATCCCGCTCTTGAGGCTTCGAGGAGCTTGTTCCGATTCGAAGGGGTACTAGATCTAGATTTGGATGTACCCCTGCCTTTCGGATTCTTCCTGCTGCTTGCTCCTTTTCTTTTTCTCTGTCCTCTTCATCCGTTATGATGAGCTTTCTCGGAGGCGCCTAGCGGTTCTCTTTCCTCCTCCTGGCCTGGGGCTTTAGTCTTTCCTTTGGCGAGGCTTAGACTTTGGCTTGTTAGGCCGCTTCGGCCTCTCGCAATCTCTCGGCCGCCTTCTCATCCGCAGCTATTTGGGCTTCCTCCTCGGCAGATATGTATCTTAATCTCTTTGCTTGGAGGGGTTGGAATGTTAAGCTTTTGTTTGCCCTTGCCTTCTTGAACCGGGTGGTGGAAGAGGAGCCTCTTCTTCTTCCGAGTCCTCCACCGCCTGTTCGGCGTACTCGGCAACCTCCTTAATGATATCGTTGGGAGTTTGGGTTGCTCGAGTAGTCTGGCTGAGGTCCCGAGCCACTTGGGCCGGTTTCACCGTGCTCGCACCGAAACACCTTGGGCCTCACCCTTCCGAGACCGAGTGCCGGGATGACTTCGAGTGTAGCTTCCCCCTTAGACTTTGGACTTTTGGTGAGGGTCGGCTTCCCAAGATACTCTTCTTTCCTTCCCTTTTTCCTTCACTTTCCCCCTTTTTTGGCATCATCACCGATCACCGGGGTAGGGACTAGGACCGACTTCTTCGGACTTTTGTAGGAGGTTGACGGCTCATCGAGACGATCGTGGAGCTTAGTCGAGCCTCATGCAACTCGTTCCTCTCCATGGTAAGGTGTTCCTTGTACTTGCTTGTGAGAGAGGTCATTGCTTCCTTGAAGTCTTTCGGCTTCTCGGTGATCTTGTCTTCCAAGGCCGGTTGGATGTTCTCAAGTCTCCGTTCGGTGGCCTCGGATTGTTCGGTGATAGCGTCGGTATGAGCCAATTTAGAAGCCAAAAATTCATCAAGTAGCTTGGCTTGGCTCTCCCGAAAGATCTTTAGCCGAGCTTCGAATTTGACTTGTCTTGAGCGAGCCAACGCTTCGAAATAAGCGCGGAAACATCAGGGGCGGCTGATGAAGAGACAGAAGACTTCAGCCCCTGAAGTTCTTTAGACGTGGCTTGAGCAGTCTGCTTCCATGTCCTATGGATAGCCTTCGCAAGATCTCGATTCTTGATCCCTTGGGCAGTTAAGGCTTTTGCCACTGATCGAGATCTCTTTGCGGTCTGGCTGGGCGCTGCTTCGAAGGTCGACTGCAGCAAGAGCTGAGCGGGCTCTGCTGAGGACGAAGCACCAGCCTTGGACTTCTCAGGACCAAGGATAGTGAGTGGTGGAGCAGTTTCAGTATGGGTATCCTTGTCCTGTGGATGTCCCTCATCAGGCTTTCCAGGGCTCGAATCACCGCGGTGGGTCGTCATGGTCCGACCCATCTCGAGGGTGCTTGGGCCGGAGGCGTGCTTGTCGATCATGAATCATGGCCAGCATTGCAGCCCTCAGATTGTCCATTGAGCTGAGGTCTTCAGGCTCTGAATAGCCTATCTCCTCTCTCAGTTTCAATTCCTCTTCATGCAGCTGCTGACAGGAGTAGTGTAGGACAAGGCGTTGTAGACGAGGCCACTCCTGATGTCGCAAGCAACATGTGGAGCCTTCTTTGTTTTGGCGATGAGCAACAAGTACCGAGTAGTCGGCAAGCTCCGGAACTAGTTGTAGAATTTCTCGGGATGCTCTGGATATAATCACTGAAGCTTCCATCCCGATTGATTCACCTTCGATGCGGTCTCGAGACTCCAAGTCTATGTGTGAAGTCTCGCTCTTCGGTTGGAGGGACCGAGCCGAGTGGAAGGACGAGAAGGGGGGTCGTCTCAGGCGCCGAATATCTCGCGCTCCGAGCTTCGAAGCATCCCCTTGGTCCCTTTCGGTGGAAACAATCTTTTCCACTGACCGAGTCTTCTCGAAGACTCGGACTCATCAACCACTGCATGGGCCGAGTAGTCTTCTCGGGAGCCCCGTTCGGCGGGCACTTGTGGAACCTCCTCGGAGGCCGGCACCTCGGTGGCTTTCTTCATTTTCTTTGTCGGTGCCTTAGGAGTTTTAGCGGGAGGAGTTCTTTTCTTTATAGGCGTAGCCTGCTGAGACTTTGATTTCGGAGAGACTGCTGAGGGTCCTGACCCTATCTGCTGAAGCGCTGCTGTCTTGTTGTGAAATCTGACCTTCTTCACATTGAAGTACTCCTTGTCACTGTAGGTGATAGGCTCAGATCCACATAAATCTTCGATCATGATGGACGAGTTTGAGTCCATACAAGCAATTTTCCCTTTGCGCTCGGCATGTTCGATGCTTTGTCGAACTTAGCGGCTGAGCCATGAATTCTCGGAGAAAGAACTCCGTCCAATTTATCCCGGCTCGGCCGTATATGGCCATCATCATCTGAATCTTAGGCCTCGACACCTGGTCAAACGACCCTGCTTGGCTTGTCAGTAGCTGCGTCACTATATAGGCAAGTGCCCTGAACTGAGGCAACATGCTGTTCTTCGGAAAGGCAGCTCTGAATGTAGTGGGCTTTCCACAGAAGACGGTAAGGTATTCATCAACTTGGTCGTCTCTGTACCCGACTGTACTTATCCCTTCGGAGGGTAGATCAAAACTCCGCTTCAAGGCATCCTTGATGGACATCTGCTTCAGCTCCGTAGTGGCGTGTTGGACAGAATGTGCAACGAATCTCGCCATTATGTCTCCAGACACTGCGTCACATCTCTGCAACCTGTCTCGGGAGGAAGAACGAAGGCCTCCTAGACAGAAATTTCTCCGGCCACGACTCGCGCGGGCCGAGAATACATCGTCCATGTACTCCAGATCGCATGAATAGAAGTCCATGGTGGGTTCACACCACACGCGATCCTTCTCCAAAATATTCTGCATATCTGCTGGAGATATCATAGAGATATTGGTTTCCGCCATTATACCTGTTACAAGAAATGAGTCAGTACTATTTTTGGATAGAACAGTGCTGTGCAATGCAAAACTGAAACATATAACAAATATATTAGCAGATATAAGCATACCAATGGATAAAATTCGAGATAAGATAGAGTGAAATTGCAAGTAAGGATTGCGAATGCAGATCTCGGATTTTTCGGAATTTGAAGGTTATGAAGTATGCTAATGGCGGTTCAAAGATATGATCGAATATATATATCAAACTATGAAGGTGAACGGTTTTCGATCGAATGCTGAATGTAAACTTGCTTTATGATATGGACGGTTAAGATTAGAAGTTAAAAATAGGCAATGATCACAAAAGACGCCTAAGTCAAAGCCGGTTGTAAAATAGCCTAAGTAGTAATCGTGAAAAGACATGCATTAAATGCGTGCGAGTTCAAGCAAGCTTATGTATGGAATGTCGTGCATTAAATGTGAGTCGTTAATAATAAAGACAAACCAAAAGATATTAATGTCATGCTTGAATCTTTGCCATAAATGCAAAGTACCGTAGTATTAAATTACTACCGAGTAGAGATACGCAAACCCGTCGGTCGAACATAGTAGTCACTGATACCTCGTGTAGATGGTTTTCTGAATCTCTATGTACTGAACTTACTCAGTACTGAGAGTGATCATTCCCCCTCACTGGAATGTTCCTCTCCTGAAACCTTATTACTGACTAGGGTCAGTAGGGTCCAAGCAGACCTAGCTCTACCGAAAGTTCTCTCGAATCGGATTCGGCTAGAGGCTTAGTCGAGTATATCAGCCCTTTGCTTGTCAGTATGGATCTTTTCCATTCTGATATCCTTCTTTTCGACATGGTCACGAATGAAGTGATGTCTGATGTCCACGTGCTTGCATCTTGTGTGAAGAATAGGATTCTGAGTGATTGCAATAGCACCGGCATCGTCCGCGTAAAATCGGCACTTCATTCCGAATGACGTCATAGTCTCTCATCGCTGTCTCGGCCCAAAGGATCCGGGCGCAACAACTTCCAGCGGCCATGTATTCGGCTTCGTAGTCGACGTGGCCACCGAGTGCTTGTTTCTTTGAAAACCATGAGATCGGCTTGCCGCCAAGGAACCGACATGTTCCCGAAGTTGATTTTCGGTCGATTCTACATCCCGCATAGTCGGCATCGAATAACCAGCTTAGTTCAATATTATCATCACCGGATACCATAAACCCATGTCGGTGTTCCTCGTAGATAGCGGAGAATCTTCTTTGCTGAGTCCATATGACTCGCTTGGGATTCGCCCGAAATCGAGCACGTACACCTACAAAGATAAGTTATGTCAGGACGAGTAGCTGTTAGATATAATAAAGAACCAATTATAGCACGGTATTCAGTTTGGTCTACTGATACTCCCTCTTTATCAAGATCTATCTTCATATTCGTGTTTATCGGGATCTTGATAGGTTTGCCGGATGTGCAGCCGAATCTTTTGATGAGGTCTCGAGTGTATTTGCCTTGGTTGATGAATGTTCCCTTCTCAGATTGCTTGACTTGAAAACCAAGGAAGTAGTTCATTTCTCCCATCATTGACATCTCGAACTTATCCTTCATCATCTTTTCAAATTGCTGACACATGATGACATTCTTCGAACCGAAGATAATGTCATCCACGTAGATCTGCACAAGTAATAAGTCTTCTTCCAGTCGAATGCTGAATAGAGTGCGGTCTACTGTGCCTTTCTGAAAACCTTTCTGAAGAAGAAACTCAGACAGGGGTATCGTACCAAGCCCTGGGTGCTTGTTTTAACCCGTACAGAGCTTTTCTGAGTCTATATACTTGATGTCCCTGCTGAAAGCCGGGCGGTTGTTCCACATAGACTTCTTCTTTCGAAGACGCCATTCGGAACGCAGACTTCACATCCATTTGATAAACTCGAATCTTTGATGTGTTGCGTAGGCTAGGAATAGTCTAATTGCCTCCAATCTTGCAACTGGAGCGAATGTCTCATCGAAATCTATCCCTTCGGCTTGACAGTAGCCTTTAGCCACGAGTCTTGCTTTGTTCCTTACTATAACGTTGTTTTCATCTCGCTTGTTTTTGAAGACCCATTTGGTTCCAATGACATGTTGATGCCGGGGTCTGTCTACAAGCTCCCATACTTCGTTTCTCGTGAACTGATTCAGCTCTTCTCGCATAGCAATAATCCAGCCAAGATCTTTAAGTGCATCCTCAATATTCCGAGGTTCTTCGGTAGACAAGAAGCGGGAAAATAATGCGCTTTCTCCTTGACGAAACTGGATCTTGTCTTGACATGTGCTGAAGGATCTCCAATTATAAGATCAGCAGTGTGAGCATCTAGCCACGATCTACGATGTTTTAACTCTTCATCTGAAATTTGTTCAATACAGATAGTAGGTGAGTTAGGCATTTCAGTTGTACTATTCTGAGATTGAAGTAGTTCAGTAACAAGAGTATGATCTACTGAGTCACCAGGTTCAGGGGCATTCAGCTCAGGAACATTACTAGACGTTCCCCCTGAGTTGTTATTCTCAGTAGTGTTGGTCTCAGTTACCTCTACGGTTTCCTCATCGACCTGAGTTACCTGGGATTGATTCTGTTCGGGAGAATCAATCGCTCGGCCTACTTGCTCACCGGTTGAGATTCGAGTAGATTTGTCTTCGGTTTCTTCGTCCGAATCATCATCCCAACATAGCCGGATCTTTTCGGATTTGTCTTTTAAGCTTAGATCCCGTAGGCTGCTTCGATGTCCTCGGATTCGAATTTGAGTTATTGCTCCCGTCTTCGCATAGCAAACTCGTTAAAGACAACATGAGGGCTTTCCTCTACGCAAAGAGTCCGATAGTTGAATACTCTGAAAGCTTTGCTGACCCGAGAGTATCCTAAGAATACTCCCTGATCTGACTTGCTATCAAAAGTCTTCAGCTGATCTTTCCCATTATTGTGGATAAAGCATGAACAACCAAAAATATGGAAATAAGATAGAGAAGGCTTCCTGTCGTTCCATAGTTCATATGGTGTTCTCTTATCTTTGCTTTGTCGGTAGAGATCTATTCTCGAGTATAACATGCGGTATCGGTAGCTTCGCCCCGAATTTGGTTGGGAGTCCCGAGTCTGCGAGTAGAGTTCTTCTTTGCCCTCTTTTAGAGTTCCCGTTCTTTCGTTCGAGCAACTCCATTCTGCCGAGGTGTGCGTGCGGTATGAAGTCTCATGCTCTATTCCTTCGCTTTGCGAACTCCTTTACCATGGAATTAAGGAACTCGGTTCCTGCGTCCGAACGTATTTTTCCGATCTTGGTGTTCTTTTCGACACCGAGCTTTTTCGAAGCGTTGGTAACTCTGTTTTGACGTCGACTTGTTGGCAATGAATATGACCCATGTGTAGCGCGAGTAGTCATCTATGACCACTAATGCATATTTTCCGCCTCGATCGTCACCGGGGAGACTGGACCGAACAAATCCATATGTAGCAGTGAAGGATTCCATCCGTGGAAGGCGATGGAACCGGAGGATTTTGATTCCTTGTTTGCTTTCCCTTCGGACATGCTTTACATCGAGTGTCTTTGCTTTGAATACTTCATTCGGCGGATCCCCTTGCTAGAGTGTTTCTTGCAAGCTTGTTGAGCGTCTTAAAGTTGAGATGGCCGAGTCTTCGTGCCATAGCCACCCCATGCGGTTGTCATTCTTCGCCAATAAGCAAGCTTCGTGTTCACCGAGTTCCGATCGACCACATATATGTTTTTTCGCGCGAACCCGATAACACTTGTTTTCCCCGTGGATTTATCAATAACATCACGAAAACCGGCGTCAAATATCACTCTATTTGAGTTATCACAAAATTGACTAACAGAGAGAAGATTATCTCAAGTCCTTCAACATATGATTCTTGGAACTTTGGCGTTGCGAGTGTGCGTATCCTCTCGTGTACCTTTGGCATTATCTCCAAACTCACTGGGTCCTTCTTGTGATATAATTCTTCGAAGACTCCTTTGGTATGTCATGGTCTTGAGCATCCGGTCCACATACCATGGGTCTTTACGCACCGCAAAATGTAATTATATTCAGGTACCCTTTATTTTTGATTTTGGGTCCTTAGATGTTAGTTTTCATAACCCAAATCGTCTAACAACCCCGGTGGTTTCGGACATTTTCTTTCCACTAGAGTCAACATATCCGACCACCGGATGGTCAAGTGACTTCGAGGCTTCGAGGTTCGGGAGTCCCGATCTTCCGAGTTGGTGGACTGCCGACCTTAGCCTTACGTGTGGCTTTCCTTTTCTTCTGACATTTGGAGCCTCTTCTGACTATAGGTTCATAATAGTAAGACCCATACTGAGCTGGATGTGTCAGCTTTGGAGGTCCATACTGATCCGCCAAGTTTAATTTGCTTGGTTCCCCCCTTGATCGTTGCGGGGTTTCTTGGCACCGATCTTCTTGTCAGAATGCTGACATGTGGGATGAGGTGCTTTCATCTTCTGTTTGTTCTTTGCTAGGGGGTTCATTATGTTTGCGTTCATAGTCTCCCCTTGAACAAACCTATCAGCAAGCCGTACTTCGAGTATATTGGGGCGGATGAGGAAGCTCCCCGGTCGAATCCAAGTCCTTCCTTGCGGTGCTTTGGCTTATTGCTTGCTAGCATAGCTTCTAATTTCTTCTCTCGCACCCATATACCTCTCGGTCATCAGGCTCCTCCGGACATCATCACTCTTCTTCGGTGTGTCGTGCTCTCGGTCTAAAGTCCCGACATTTCTTGCTTCAAAGAGACTTAGTTCGATATCTTTACCGAGTCAAGTCATTGGTCAAAACTGAAATCCGATCTTCTTGATGCTGAGACTTGGCCATCGGAGAGTTTATTTCCTCCCCCGAGTCTCAACACAAGTCCTTCGGCCTCGGTAGCAACCTCGACTCTCCCGAGAAAGTCTCCGATTCTCTACTTTCGGGGTATCCAACTCCCGAAGCGTCTTCTTGAGTTGCGGACTCATCCGAATTTGTTCGTCGAGCGAGTTCTTCGCATGCGGTTGCGACGTCCATATTCTCATCTCGCACTTCGAAATAGTGTCGTGTGTGCGGTGTGAAGAGGAGTTAAGTGGTTCATGAGAATTTACCTCATCCTCTTCGCCCGCCATCATGCACTTTTCACCGATTCATCCGCTTCATGCTCTAAGGCCATGAAAGCCGCTTCATCGTCGATGAATCCATAAAGGAGTCGATCTCTTCTCGAGTCATCCGAGATTTCGCCGGCCTATGTAGGATTGTCTCTTCTCGGGCGAATTTCTCTCTCCTTGCTTTGCGTGTGCGCGTTCAAAGACTACCGAGCTCGGGACAATCGTGCTTGATAATGTCCCGGCTTCTTGCGGTTGTAACAAGCAATGACTCTTTCTTCTTTGCTTTCGCTATTCTTTGATGGTTCTCGAGTCATCTTTCTTTCGCATTCGGAAGATTGTGAGTCGGGAGTGTGTTTCGACATATAATTTGACTTACCTTTCGTTTCCCGATAAGCTTTAGTCACTTTTCTGCGTCGCTCCTTCTCCTTCTGATACTTTACAGCGAGCAGTGCATACTTCTGAGCGAGGCTTCCTTCTTGTAGATCATTGAGTGAAGATTCAGTCTTACTCGTCGTTTTGCTCGTTGCTGGAGATGCTGTGCTGACTGATGCTTTGAAAGCATGGTCGATTTTTGTGTCAGCTTCAGCTCTCTGCTTTCTTTGAGGTCTGTCGAACTCAAACTCCTCTGCCTGTAATTCTGAAAAGATATGGTCAGGAGACACAACATCTAAGTCAGAATGTCGCAATAGAGTGGCAAAAGGTGTCCAGTGTCCGTTCGGCAGTGCCCTCAGAATCTTCAGATTCATCTCTCGGTTCTTCGAATGTCTTTCCCGGCCCATTGATAGAGTTCATCAGATTGGTAAATCTGACGTTCAGATCTTCGATTTTGTCACCGGGCATGAGAGACAAGCTTTCCAGCTTTTGGAGTTCCAGCGCTAATTTGTTGGCTTTAATCTTCTGAGTCCCTCGACTCAGTAGCGCAAGAGCGTCCCAGAGTTCTTTAGCAGTCTTGCATTCCTGAACCCTGCCAAGATAAGAATCACTAAGAGTGGTCGGTATGGCGTTTACGGCAACACGGTCTAAGTTGTGAAGCTTCTTCTCCTCGGGAGTGAAGAGACTTCGTCTTTGGGAATCTTCTTCCCGGTCACCATTCCTCCTCCTTGAGCTTGGTCCCGAGTCACGACACTATCAATCATAAGAACGATAGGTCCATCTTCAAGCACTTCGATCATCTTGTCATGGAGGGATGTCGGATGTGCTTCCATTCTCGACTCGCCATACTCCATAATTCTCCACCGAGAACATGGGTACCATCCTTATTCCCGACATATCGGCCATGAAGAATATAGATATGAATGTAGAGTGATATGCGGTGAAAACGTTTTCCCTCGGATCCGTTCGAATAGACCGGTCTCAAAGATAACAAGAGTCAAAGAACTCCCGCTCCGATACCAATTGTTGGTCCCGAGTGTACGGTCGGGTGTAGAGGGGGGGGTGAATACACTCGATTCGATTTCTCAATTTCGAACTTGAACAATTCCTATTCGGGATGGTGTCTATCTCAAATGCTTGATTCGGCAGACTGCATAACCGTTCTAAATCGAGTAAAAGGCTAAAAAAGAGTACTCGACTCACCGAGATCCGCTAACCGACTAGGTCGAGAATTCGTATCGTTCGGTGAGAGTTCGGTGTGCGGAATTGTGTAGGCCCAAATCGGTTTTTGTGAGAAAACGTTTTAAGTCTCAGTTCAGTAGATTTAAAAGTTCGGTATCTTTGAGACGAGTTGATTGATTTAAATATGATGTTCAGTATGAATAGTAAGATCAATGCAATAGTTAAGAAAGCAGTAAGAGACACAGGATTTTTAAAGTAGTTCGGATATCGCTCAAATCCTACGTCCACTGTCCCGAATGATCAGGAGGCTATTTATTATCCTGAGTTAGTCTCAGTCAGCTTGCACACTGGGCAAAGCCGTGTCTTGGTTTTTATACCGATCCAAGTCTCGGTTACAACACTATCAAACTTAAAGTGTTTGACAAACTTCTCCAACAGTGAAGGAGTCCTTATACAATAAGGATTGGGTTCAGATGTGAACTCCTTCGTCTAAGCTATGGATATAACAAGTGAGCTTAGGGTTAGAGGGATAAGGAACGAGAATGTAGCTATCTAGAGTGACGAACAGCTGAGGATTTAGCTATAGGTTCGTGTCAATCGCTTGGATGCTAGAAGCTTATGTCGGTTCAGCTTGGTTCCTTTTGAGCTGGATGTAGTCTTTCGCCGGAGATAACTCGGTTGTTTCTTGCGAAGGACTTAGTCGTTAATTTCGCTCGTTTGAATGCTTTCTCGTGTTCTAGGCGCGCATTCTCATTTAAATCTTGAATGATCCCTCTATTTATAGAGCAGAGATTTGAAATAGATCCGTTGGAGACGATCTTCTTCTCTCTCTCTCTTTTTGGTAGCAAACGGCTCTTTTGGTGTAGGTAACAGTGTACTTTCCCACCTTTTTAGGTAAAAGGTTGACTGCAGCTTTAGCAGGTGAGAAGACACGTGTATGTTTGTCATTCGTTGAGGTGAATGAAGTGGTTGAGACAAAGACAAACTTCGAGACGATCGAAGCCGACTTCTCTCTTCCTCGTACATGACAATGCTGATTCTCTTTCAAAAGATTATGACGATCCCCGAAGACTATCCGCCGTTGCTTTGAGTCCGACCTCGTATTCGATAGATAGGCTGCCGAAGATAAGTCTATCGATGATCGGCTACGAGTCCAGGTGAACTACTCTCGCCGAGTTCGGTTCGATCGACTCTCTCGATATCTTGCTCCTGCCGAGTCCAAGATCACCGAGTCTTCGAACCGGTGTTGAAGCAAATAAGCTACCGAGCGCCTTGACCAGAGCAGAGTGTCTACTGAGTCTGAAACCTCAGAGACAAATACAAATACAAAGGAATGGTTCACCAATCAGATAGGGTTTTGGGATCTTCAAATCTTCTCAATAGTTCAGAGCACGAGGCTACTGAGCGTGATCCAGTATAGAAGATAAGAGTCATTTCCCATAAGTATGATCATGCTGAGGATTGAATCATCACCCAACAAGGGGATTGTTTCAGTCCATATAAAACCTTTTTAAGAAGGCACACATGGTTTTCCTTACCTGGAGCAACAAATCCCTCAGGCTGCTTCACATAGATAGTCTTGTCTAAATCACCATGCAAAAAAGCAGTTGTTACATCCATTTGCTTTAATTCCCAATTGAAATGAGCAACAAGAGCAAGCATGATTCTCACAGTGGTAAATTTTACAACAGGAGCAAATATTTCAGTGTAATCTACCCTCTCCTTTTGAGTAAAACCTTTTGCTACAAGTCTATCCTTAAACCTAACAGATTTAACCTCTTATTTTACCTTAAACAACCACTTACAGTCCACAACAGAACAGTTATCAGGTTTAGGCACAAGAGTCCAGGTTTGATTAGCATGCAAGGATTTCATTTCAGACTTCATAGTAGTTAACCACTTATCAGCATTCACAGAGTTAATAGCATCAGAATAGGATGCAGGTTCAGAATCCAAGGAATCATAAACACTGAAAGCATACATTGACATCACATAGTCATCAAACTTGGGTGGAGTTCTAATGTTCCTCTTAGATCTATCCCTAGTGAGCTCAT
This sequence comes from Lavandula angustifolia, assembly GCA_028984105.1. Classification (NCBI taxonomy): domain Eukaryota; kingdom Viridiplantae; phylum Streptophyta; class Magnoliopsida; order Lamiales; family Lamiaceae; genus Lavandula; species Lavandula angustifolia. Next base: position 37,634,370 of record CM054804.1, read on the forward strand.
AATCAGATAGAGAGGGATCACTTCCAGGCACATTATCACCATTTAACATATCAGCATGCACATCAGGTTTATGATCAGAGACAATATCGGAATCAGTTCCATAATCATTGTCATGTTCAGATGCAGTTTCAGAGTCAAACACAGAATTCACAGAATCAGACATAGACTGAGCCAGAGGCTCCACCTTAAACTCATCACCAGAAGCATAATCATTCATAGGAGAAACAGAGGAAGGCAAACAAGGGAAATCAAATTCATTAAAAATCACATCTCTACTGACAATGATTTTAAAACCAGTTAGACTTTTATCCCACAGTCTATAGCCTTTAACCCCCTCTGGATATCCAAGAAATACACATTTCTTACCTCTAGGATCAAGTTTAACCTCAGCAAAATGGAGTTGCTGAGAGAATGAATAGGACCATTTTAGATAAGGTCAGATGTATGCTTGGGTCTGCAGGTATTTCTAAGACTTTTTGGGGCATTACTGCTCTTGCTGCAACTTATTTAATCAACAGACTTCCTTCTGCACATCTAAATGGTAAGTGTCCTGAGTCTGTTTTTTTCTGGTAAGCCTCTTTACTTGTCCAATCTTCGTGTGTTTGGGTGTGCTGCTTTTGTGCACCAAAAACAATCATATGTCTATTAATTCCAGATTTAGCACACAAATCATTCAAAGAGGCATTGCAAAATTCAAGTCCATTATCAGTTCTAAGAACTTTAATCTTTTTACCAGTTTGATTTTCAACCAATTTCATCCAGGAAACAAACATCTCATAAACTTCAGATTTATGTTTTAAGAGAAACAACCATGTTTTTCTAGAAAAATCATCAATAATAGACAGATAATATTGACATCCACTATGGGTAGGAGTACTAGAAGGACCCCACACATCAGCATGAACATACTCAAGAATATCAGAAGAGCCAGAGCACAGAGCAGAATCAGAAGCAGGAAAAGACACTTTGTGTTGTTTACCAAAAACACAAGTTTCACAAAATGGTATAGAAGACAATTTATCATTACCAAACACACCAATCCTTTTTAAAATCTCCAGATTTTTATTACTAACATGGCCTAATCTGTTATGCCACAGAGCAGTTTTATCATCAAATGTTGCATTAACAGTAGTGGTAACATCATGCATAGGGACGGCAGTGAAAGGGTACAAATTGTTTGTCCTTCTAGACTTGAAAACAACCATAGAACCCTTCTTAACTTTCATCCAACCATCACCACAACTACCCCTAAAACCATCATTTTTAAGAGCAGTAAATGAAAGCAGATTACAGAACACATCAGGTACATATCTCACATCTTTCATGGTGTAAACAAAGCCAGATTCAAATTTAAGGTAGATATCACCAATTCCCATGACAACACACTTATGTTTATTTGCAACAATGACATAACCAAAATCTCCACTTTTAAACTTTGAAAAATAGGTTTTGAAAGGAGAAACATGATAAGCACTGCTAGAGTTCATAAGCCATTCATTCACATAATCAGAATTCACCAAATTCACAGAAGACAAATTATGGGGATCAGAAACCATAAAATACTTCTCTAGAATGTTTAGATTGGTATCATCTCCTAATACCACATTAGAGACAGACACACCCTTCTGATCACTACCCTGTTTTCCCTTCTTAGGATTAGAGCAGTCCTTTTGGAAATGACCATACTCACCACAGTTATAGCATTTTCTTCCTTAGGCCTAGACTTAGACCTACCTTTCTTAACCTTTTTCTTACCACCATTTTCAGAATTTTTATGGTTATGAGTTCTCTCAGTGGCTCTACCTCTAACATGAAATGTTGTACTATTCTTAGAGCTTCTACCCCCCCCCCAATTAAATTTCAAATCCAACTCCTTACTTTTCAGTGCTGAAATAACAGTTTCTAGATTAATTTTATCCTTGCCATATTTAATAGCAGATTAAACATCACTATAAGAATCAGGTATGACATTCAAAAGAGCAATTAGGGCATAATTATCAATACTCTGATCACCAGTTTGCTTAATTTGTTGCAACAGTTTGTTAAATTCATCTAGATTCTCATCTATATCTTTAGACATATCAAGTTTAAATCTAAAGAAAGATTGCAGCAAATACATCTTAGAAGGCAGAGATGTTTCCACATATAATTCAGTTAATTTGTCCCATGTATCTTTAACAGAAGTAAGATGCTCCACTTTCCTAAGCACAAAGTCAGACAAATTAAGAGTTATAGCAGATAAAACAAGCTCATTCATTTCATCCTTTTTCTTATTTGTTTCCTTTTCATCATAAGAGTGGTCAATGGCACAAGCAACACGTTTTTCAACCAAAATAGCCTTCATTCTCTTTTTCCGGAGAGTAAAGTCAGACTTACCATTGAAAGGTGTTATGCCACTGAAGGAGGCCATAGCTACACTCACTGTATGAGAGTAAATTGTTAACTCTGGTTAGGAGTTAACAATTAGTCCAGAAATATGGCCGAGGGTTACCCAGATCACAATCGCAGACTCAAGGTCTGGGCACAAGGGGTACCTCGGACCTCTGGACGTAAGAGAAACGACTGTTTGCGAGACGGTTCAACATAACAGAAATAAGAAGATTCAGAGACAACAACAAGTAGAAGCGGAGAAGGGTAATAATAAACAACCAATCATGCACACATAGTAAAACACACAAGGTTCACAGAGAAAACCCTAGATCTACCAGTACGAAAGATCCCAACCCTAATACTGCACCAGTTCGCAGTGTCTAAGAAAATGAAATAACAGAGAGAATATAACCGCTTTACCTGAGCAGGGTTCGGAGACTTGAACCCCGACTTACCTAGCCTCAGATCTGAAGGACCAATATCTGTATACCAATGACGACAAACCAGTGCTCTGATACCACTGTTAGGAACGCATTCGTCGAATTAAGTATACAGAGATTTACAAATCTACGATTACAATGGCTCAGACACCTTGAATGATAGGGTTCACACACACCACTATAAAACCCAACTACACAACCGGTCAAATGAGCCCGGTGGCGCGCCTATACAAGTTACTACACACACACACACTCTCAGAGACAATCTCACGGAGAGAATGGAGAGGAAGAACAGTGTAGAAACACCTTGGTTGCGCACACAAAAGCTAGGGCAGAAGGGCGAGTTACAACGCTACTTATACATAGGCCAACATCGCACAACTGGACTGTGGACATGGGCTGGGCTGCACAAGAGCAAACAGGCCGAACAGGTAAGTGGGCTGTGCCTAGAAATATCAACAACTTTTTCACCAAGAACAAGATAAAATTATCAATTCGTTTTAACAATTGATGCGGATTTTGGTTGGAAGAAGAATGAACAATGAAAGTTGTATTTGTTCCCAATAGATCGACATCCTTTAACTTTAAATTTTTGGGTTTGTTGATTGATTCACGACTGATCTGAAATTAGATGTGTCGATTAATTCACGCTAAATTTGAATTGGTTGCTTTATTTCTTAGTTTGATTCACGCTAAATTTTGAATTGATTGTTTTTTCTTCGGTTGAATCACGGCTATTCATCAAGTCACTTGAGATTATAAGGCCCAATTACATAAATCGTCCAACAATCATCTTTCTCTTCCTTATGCGCTTTGTTATGTTCTTTTGAAATGAAAAATCGATTGATTGGAAGAGTTCATTGGAACTTAGTTGTCTTTCCGGAGTAAATCATTGTTTGAATTGAATAAGTTGCATTTATGATTTAAAAAAGAAATTAGAAATCTCAAGGTTTTCTAGTATTTTTCAAATACAATTTTAGGAATGTATTTTTTCCGGAAGTATATTCCGCGAAATCTTATTTACTAGAAATTTATTTTCTTAAATCATTTTCCGAAAATAATATTTCCTAACAATTTTACGATCTAACTACCTAACGGGCCTATGTTTTGTATAGTTTCCGACATTTTATTATAATTTCAAAAGAGTTTAAATTAAATATACTTCCACCATTCGAACGAGTTGTACTCGTTTCTTTTTTGAATGTATATTAAGGTGAAATGTTAAATGTGAGTAAAGTGGTGGGTCCCATAAAAAATAGTGGTTAGTTATGTGTAGAAAAATATTTTTTTTGGAATAAAAACAGATGAATAAGACAAACTAAAAAGGAAAACGAGCACAGCTGGTTGGGACGGATGGAATATATATAGTTTTTTAAGAAGAGAGCCTAAAATTCCTTTTTCCCAAGTTAGGAAGTTTAATACTCATCCGTTACTTGTAGGGGTGTAACGGTTCGGTTTGATTCGGTTTTTATGTATTTTAGGAACTGAACCGAACACATAGAAATGGTTCGGTTCGGTTCGGTTCGGTTCGATGTGTTTCAAAATATCAGAACCGAACCAAACCGAACCGCTTATAAATAGTTTGGTTCGGTTCGGTTCATCGGTTCATCTTTTTATTTATTTTTTTATTTTTTAAATCCTAAATAATGCAAAAATAATAGTTTATAGTATGTCACTCATTCCGAACTCATAAGTATAGAGTTGTTACTCCTTTCTCTTCCTTTGTATAGATTAGAATTGATCTTAACTTATATCTAATATCTAAATCCAACGATATTCTCATATAAGAAAGACAAATATTAAATAAAAAATTAAAAAATAGGACATTGGTTCGGTTCGGTTCGAACCGTTCAAAAATTCTTAAAACCGCGAACCGAACCGAATGTAAATGGTTCTTAAAAAAATAAATCAAACCAAACCGCGAAACCGAACCAAACCACATTTTTCGGTTTGGTTCGGTTCGGTCCGAGCAGTTTCGCGGTTCGGAGCGGAACCACTTACACCCCTAGTTACTTGTCTTGTTTTCTTTTTTGTTGTCCCACTTGACTTGTCTTGTCTTAAAAATGAAAATAATTAATACAAAAACTCCAATTTTTTCTTTATGAACCTATTTTTTACACACAATCACCTACTCTTCTACAAACAACCACCAACTTTTTTTAATTTTCGGAAAAAAAAAGGACAAATCAGGCGGGGGGACGGAGGAAGTACTCCTCTAGAACGGCGGCGGCTCTTATTCCTGCTGTCTGCTTAGGTAAGAATTCTCTGCTTTCATCTTACACAATATTTACTGTTGTCAGAACAAATAAATAAATAAATACTACTCCCTCCGTCCCATTGGAAACGACGTGTTTTCAATGGGCGCGGGAATTAAGAAAGTAGATAAAGTAGGTGAGAGAAATGATAAAGTAGGTGGGAGAAATGATAAAATATGATAAAGTAGGTGAGAGAAATGATAAAGTAAGTGAGAGAAAATAATTAATATAATGAAAGTAGATAAAGTAGTTGAGAGAAATGATAAAATATGATAAAGTTATTTCCTTTTTCGGAAACGTGTCGTTTTCAGTGGGACGGCCCGAAAAGGAAAACGTGTCGTTTACAGTGGAACGGAGGGAGTACTATAGGATGAATGAAAGGGATGAAGATTAGCGTTGATCAATAATTTAATCGATCATTTCTCGCCTGAGATAACCTCCACGCCATTCTTAAAAGAAAACTTACATAAACTAACTTATCTGCATAATATTTTCTTGTAATAATTGGTTACCCACAAAGGGAATATAAATCATGTGTTAAATTTGTTTTTTATTCTTCTAGTTGTGTGTAAGAATTCTCTCGTATTCCATCCTCTCTGTATGGCTATCTCCCAGTTTTTCGTCTTTATTTAGTTTAAAAAGTGGTCGTCTTCCGAGCTGGTTAAGTAGATTTTTGGATGCCCTTTTGTTTGTTTCTCTCTTTTCTTTTTGTTATGGTGTGTATGTATTCAACTTTTCGGTTGCTTGATTGCAGGGATGCTCGACAATTTTGATTGAAGTTGGGTTAATTGTTGTTATTACATTCCGTGGGCGTATTCGACCTATTCCTCTGTTTTAGTCGGCGACAATTGGAATTTTGTTATTTTGAATATTTTGTGTGTGGGCGAAAATAAGGCTGATTTTGCAGATCTTGCAGGAGCATTAGGGATTTCTGGGAAGAGGAAGTCGTGGTGGGATTCTAGTTTAATTGGTATGTAAATAATTAGGATTCTCTTTATGTGCAGTTTGGATACTGTTAATAGGTTCTTCTTCTGTAGTCAAGGCATTTCTGGAGAAGAGAATTGGGTTTATTCTTAGGTTAAAGTGAGAAAATGAGTTCAAATGCATTGGGGAAGCTTGTGATTCATATTGCTGAAAATGGGCACTCATATGAGCTTGAATGTGAGGAGTATACCCTTGTTGAGGCTGTGCAGAAGTTCCTGGAGTCGGTTACTGGGGTACAGTTCAATGATCAGCTTCTGTTGTGTTTGGACATGAAATTGGATTCTCAACGCCCACTCTCGACTTATAAACTCCCATCTGACGAACGGGAAGTGTTTCTGTTCAACAAAGTGAAGATGAGGAATAATTCACCTTCTCCTCCGTTGGAGCAATTTGAGATTATTGATATCCCTGATCCCCCAACGCCGTCCTCCTCTCACAAACCCCACCCTCTTGATGATGCTTCAGACCCTGCACTGAAGGCCTTGCCTTCGTACGAGAGGCAGTTTAGATATCATTTTCAGCGTGGAGATGCAATTTACAAAAGTAGTTTAGCTAAATTTGAAGCATGTGAGAGGTTGTTGCAAGAGCAGAAGGTGCAAGAGAGGGCATTGGAGATTGCATGGGGTAATTTAGATTATTTCTACAGAATTGTGGTTCAGAAGTACACCGATTTTATGAAATGTTACTCGCAGCAGTACCGCCAACATACGAGCCTTTTGGTGAACTTTGGGAGGGATATGGAAAAACTGAGATCGGTCAGACTTCATCCATCCTTGCAAACTACGAATCGTACGTGCTTGCTAGATTTTGTGAAAGAAGACAACTTGGGGAAGATGGTTGAAGATTGCAGTAGTTCCCACAGGCAGTTTGAGCAAAAAGTTTCAGAATTTAAGCAGGAGTTTGGAGATCTAAAACGCAATACAGAAAATTTATTTTCTGGCAAGGCTTCATATCTTGTCAAGGATTTGAGTTTGGCAATAAATGATCACCAGCGGTTTATAAATGAGGAAAAAAGCATCATGCAAACTCTCAGGTCTCTCTCTCTCTCTCTCTCTCTCTCTCTCTCTCTCTCCTCTAACCCTGCTACTTATCAGTAAGTATGGCTGTGTTTCACTAGCAGACTTATGCAAAGTCTTATACGTAGTATATACATTGTTGGTTTATCTACTCATGGTCATTACTTTGCAATGTACTGTCTGCACTAGATTAACTTAATTACTCATGCATTTGGCTATGAAATGCCTCACTATTTTCTCTCTGTATATTTTGCTCGACGCCACCTATTAGTGTGCTGCAGTCTGATGTACATTTGGACTTAAAGGTTTATCAAAATCTTTAAATAATTGCTGATTTCTGGCCTTGTTCAGTTGAATAGGATGCATAATTTATATTCTATGCTGTTCATTATAACCCCTTACAGATGGGAGTGGAGTGAGATAGAAGGACAGATAATACTGGGAAAAAAAACAACTAAAAGTATGCAAAGCTATAAAACTTTGTTTGGAAGTATGTTAGGCTAGTTTTTGCTTGCACATATAAAATTATTTTCAGAAGAACAAGGAACAACTTTCACATTGTTGCTTGTTTGTTTTATGCTATTTGGGGTCCTTGATCCAAGTATAGATTTGTAACCAGTCGAAAATCTGACAATGATCTGCCTGGATCAACATGGATGGTATGCTTCATGCATGGCATGGATATAGGAAGTGGAATTAAGCTCTCAGAAACATTCTAGATACTCTCAGCATTGATTGAGAGAACAAGCATTGAGTCGCCTGCTTTGCAGTTTATTGCAAATGGAAGTAGAGTCCAAAAACCTGAACCTGGAATTAAAAGAATGCATTATAGATACTGGAATCTCATCAAACCACACCCTTATATGTCCTTTATCATGAGTACTTTCAGACAATAGATGTGTTTTGCTTTATCCAATTTCTTTATTGTGTTGCATGCTGCGATGTGGCCATTTGCTTAAGAAAATGATTTGTAAGTAAAAGGTTCTATCTGTGATGCAGTAAAGATGTAAAGACTGTAAAGAATCTTGTGAGTGACTGTATCTCCAGCAAGTTGTCATCTTCGTTGCGTCCTCATGATGCTGTTTCCGCATTGGGACCTATGTATGATAGCCATGACAAAAGCTGTATTCCAAGGATGAAGGAATGTGAACATGCAATTTCTAATTTGCTTAATTTCTGCAGAGATAAGAAGAATGACATGAATATTTTTGTCCATAATTACATGCAAAAGATTGCATTTATACAGTACAGCATTAAAGATGTACGCTTCAAGTTCTCCGTCTTCCAGGAGGCTTTGAAGCGTCAGAATGATCAATTTGAGCACTTAAAAGTGGTGCGGGGGATTGGTTCTGCTTATAGGGCATGCCTTGCTGAAGTAGTGAGAAGAAAAGCATCAATGAAGATATATATGGGCAAGGCTGGACTGTTGGCTGAAAAACTTGCTGCCGAGAGGGATGATGAAGTTAGGAGACGTGAGGAGTTTCTAAAAGTCCATATTACATATATTCCTCGTGACATTTTAGCATCCTTGGGATTGTACGACACCCCTAACTCATTTGATGTGAATGTTACCCCATTTGACACCAATTTGCTGGCCTTAGATATTTCAGATGTTGATCGTTATGCTCCTGAATCACTGGTGGGACCCTCTTCAAAGAGTGAGAAGCATAGGGCCCTGAGGACTTCACTATCAATGTCTAATGATGGTTCTTTGTCCTCTGAAGTTGACCAGCCGGAGAAGTATGATTTTCAGGAATTTATTGAGGGGTCAGAGTTATTAGAGATTGCAGGGACTAGCAAGATGGAAGTTGAGAATGCCAAACTCAAAGCTGAACTTGCTTCTAAAATTGCCCTATTATGTTCAATGAGCGCCGAGCTTGATTATGAATTGCTTGATGACAATAAAATAGAGCATATGTTAAGAAATGCTACAGAGAAGACATCTGAAGCTCTGCATCTGAAAGATGAGTATGAAAAACACCTCCAAACAATGCTAAATACCAAGCAGATGCAGTGTGAATCTTATGAGAAACGGATTCATGAATTGGAACAAAGGTTATCTGATCAGTATTTGAGAGGATGTAAGCTTTCAGCTGATGAGGATGAATCTAATTCTGCAGTTTCATCCGCTAAGACAAATGATTACAAGTCAGAAGTATCAGGATTTGGAGAAGTGCACATGCTTACAATGGAAGATGTTTCTTGTGCATCTGGCCTTCTACGTGATCATGGTAAGGCACAAGATAATATGACACACTCCTCTATTATGCTAAACCCACAGTTGGATTCTTCAATGCTACATCTGCACCGTGACAAAGGACATCCCTATGCCAAGGAAAAGAAAGAAACTATGTTGTCCGATGTAGGCATGCCACTTGCTGCTAGTAACATGACAGTCAGCAAGTCTCAACCAGCAGATGTTCTATCCTACGAAACGACTATTCCATATTCGGATGCTAAAGCATGTGATAGCCTTGTGATGGAGCTGCAGAACGCCCTTGCAGAGAAATCAAGTCAATTAGAGAATGCAGAAACTAAGGTCCAAGGATTGATGGATGATGTTTCCAAACATGGGAGGGAGTTAGAGATCAGTCGAAAGCTGCTTGAAGAATCTCAGGTATTAGTGAAATTTCATTATATTGACACCAGAGGCCAATGGCAAAGGGATGGTCCTGCCCGTGATAGTCTATTTTTGTTTTTGGTTTTTAACAAATCTTTCTAACACATTCCAGTTTGACTTTGCCCAAAACAAAATAGCATCAACCTATTAGTCTACACTGGCATATGCTATCAACACTAAAAATTGATCTGAATTTTATTCTAAGCTATGCATTCGGAAACTACTGCATCTCTTGCTTTTAACTTCTATGCTGCTATTTCTGATTGAAGAGAGAAACTTCCATTATTTTAACCTTTTCAGGTAATTAACACTTGGAAACATAATTTGGTGGTAGTTTAAAAATAGGTACTCAGTGGAGAATAAAATGTCCCCTCCCCTGGCCAGTCCCTGTCTTCTCCGTGTTTAAGTTAAACAGACGTTCTGCTGCTATAGTTCAATCTTTTAAATGGAAGAAACACCATGAGAGCTTAAATAGTAGAAAGACAATCCCCGCTTACGTTAGATTGTTAATTGTTCAATATCTAATCAAGGAAGGTTGTTTTGTTCTCTCTTTTATGTCCACTGATATTGAAATATCTAAAAATTCAAGGTACTTGTGTGAGTTGTTATCTGATTGAGACTAATGATTCCCTATCGATCTCATTATTCATCTATGTTATTCAAGTTCTACACTAGACTATTTAAGATAATGTCTTAGAAATGCACCACCTATTATGTTGCAGATGAATTGTGCTCATTTAGAGAATTGTCTGCATGAGGCAAGAGAGGAAGCTCAAACTCATCTTTGTGCAGCTGATCGTAGGGCTTCAGAGTACAGTGCATTGCGTATCTTTGCTATCAAAATTCGCGGTCTTTTTGAAAGACTGAGAAACTGTGTTTTGTCATCTGGGGTCACGAATTTATCTGACTCTCTGCGGAGTTTAGCTCAATCATTAAGCAGGTTAGCGCTAAGTAGGTGAATTCCTTCTAGCATGTTCTCTGAAGATATGTGTACGATGTTGTGCATGTTTAAACTTAGGGGTATGTATGCTAAAAGATCCATTTCAAGTTTTAAGATATATTCTTGATTTTTTGACAAATATTTCTCTACTGTATGTGTCATCTATACTCGAACATTAAATGCAGTGCAAGTTCTGGTCCTTGTGGAGATGCATCTCCTTATTAGCTTATCATTTCTCACGCACATTATTCTTCCCTAGTATGTCTTCTTTAGTGTAATTTAGTTAAGCCCTCAGTTCAGCTACAGGTTGCTAATAGAAGTTGATACTTGTTAAATTGGCCAAAAATAGGAACTGTTCCATTGAAAAGGATTGACATGGGGTTTCAATTTTCAGTGTTGATGATGATGGTACTGCAGAGTTCCGTGAATGTATAAGGGTGCTAGCTGATAAAGTTGGTGTTTTGTCTAGACAACGTGTTGAATTGCTTGACAGACACTCGATAGGTGAAGCTTCAAATGAGAAACTTACTAAGGAATTAGAAGAGAAGAATGAGTTGGTTAATACTCTTTACATGAAGCATCAACTGGAAAAGCAGGTAATCTCTATGTTATGCCTTGAATACCCAGAAATAGGACATGCATTACAGTACGTTATCTTTGCAGTCTCTGGCCCATGTTGGAAGTAATAGTAGATTTGCTTGTTCTTCTGTGATACTAAATAGAAGAGACGACTGAAAAGAAAAGGACGACTGTTTGATTGCAGGCAACAAGAGAGAAGATATCTTGTGGGCGGTTAGAAGTACAGGAGATAGCTGCATTCGTCCACAACTCTGCTGGTTATTACGAGGCTATCAACCGTAACTGCCCTTACTACTATCTATCTGCTGAATCTGTAGCCTTGTTTACTGGCCATCTCCCTAGTCGTCCAAGCTATATTGTGGGGCAGGTCGTGCACATTGAAAGACGGACAGTGAAAACAAAACGAACTGAGAATACTAGAGATGGAGTAGATGTGGGTGGCAATCGGTCATATGGTCTTGGTGTTGGGTGTGAATACTTCATAGTAACCGTAGCCATGTTACCTGATACCACAACTCATTCTTCACCTACCACTTCCTGATCTTGTTGCAAATTGGCAGATAGATGTGGAAGAAACCAAGTGTAAATATCCCTCTTAATATATTTTACATTTTACTGTCTTTTAACCTGACCTTGTATGCTTACAATTTGATTCAATCCATCCCTTTGCCTCGTAAAGAAGGTGACATGATTCCTTTTCTAGGATTTAGATGCGACACAATATGCAGGGACAGAACTAAGAGGGGGTCGGGAGGGTCCGCCGACCTCCCGGCTGCCAGAATTTCGCCTTTATAGGAGTTAAAATTCTTTATTCCACCTTGTTATTTCACTTACCCTCCGATTGGCACGATTTTAAAAAAATAATAATAATTAATATGTACATGATTTCAACAAGAAACATTAAAAAAATAATTTAAAAAAATAATAATTATATAAAAAAAAAAGTCAATTTTCATCCATTTATGTAATCAATCAAGTACATCGACATCATAAATTAAGAAACAATGCATCCTATCATTAGGCTAAATATGTAGAGGATTCATCATGAACCTTAATTTCAGAATCCCAGGAATATCCCAAATATATTAAGGAGACCAATATTCATCACCTTCAGCAATTCCATGTAAGAAATTGGGAAACTTTGGAAGAGAAGTAATAGTCGGAAGCTGGAGTAGCAAGTCAGAAAATGAATCTCTTCTAGATAGGCCATCTTCCCCAGGGGCCTCGGAATCATTCACAAGGTCAGTGTAGACATTCTTGTTTGCAGGATCAGCAGCAACTCCATTATCAGTTTCCTGCAACAAGCTGCAGAGAGAATTTACTTTCTTCATCAGGGATCTTTCATCCAAGCCCATTGAAGACTGATTATCACTAAGCAAATCTTGGGAAATGCTTTCCAACATATCATGACATTCGTATGCCTTGGCTGAGGGCATACATCCAATGTGGTTCACGAGATCAGACATCGACATGGACGGACCTAGCCATGGTATATTTCTTCCTCTCGGATCATGCTTAATACCCTCCGTAATCCCTTCAACCATCGCTGATGGATTAGTTTAAAAGAAGATATGTCAGTATGACCTCCTTAAAGTTTTGAAACAACAAAGTAGAAACGTAAATTAACAAAACCATAAAATCATACTAGAAGCCACAAGTCAATAGGTAACATATGTAAAAAACAAAGTTACAGATCCATTAAAAAGACCTGAGCTTGGTGGTGCTTCTTCTTTAGACACACATTGAAAAGCCAAGGGATTGTTTCCAAGTTTGGAAGCCACTTCCTCAAAGGCAGAGACAGGTGATCCTTTAGCAGTATGTCCTCCATCGGCTGCAGATTCTTCAGAGACAGAAGCTTGTGTTTTAAAGTATGGGGAGTCCAGAACTATTTCAGGTTGTTGGCTCAAAATACCAAGACGCATGTCGCACTGAATAAGCTTTTCATAATGTTTGTTTAAAATGCCAGGAGGACACTGTAGAAAATGCTGCCTACACAAGAGCAGCAATTATTCATCGATTGTGAAGTTTAACAAAGCAGCTGTATAATAATTTAATATACATCAATCAGCACAATCTATATGTAGCCTTGTATTTTCATGATAAAAGTAAACCGTCGTCTCAAGCTCTCGGGTAAGCACAGTTCCGACTGTAGTCGATTTTCTCATGCTTAAATGTAACATGATTACCATATGGTTAAAACTGGCACTTGTTCTCCAGTCAAAAATTAAACTGTAGGAGGAAAAAGATGATCAACATGCATGACAAGGAATTGCCTTGACAAGGCAGACACCATTCATAGGTAGCACAATGAAGACACATGAACAGATAAATATGTAGAATCATGTCTCACTATTTCATACCTAACAGAAGAAATATAACTATTTCCACAAAAGAAAAGAATAATCATGCAAACGAAGAAATGCAAGATTTCGCGAACAAGCTTACTTGTTTTTGGTAGCCTGCCCATCGGTAAAGTCAGTGGTCGCCTGCCAGAGAGTATGTTTTCTGGGTTGTGGATTGGTTTCGCGAAAAAAAGCAGGTTGTCGAGCTAGCTGGACCAGGCAAGATTAAAAAAAATAACCCAATGAATAACCTTTTCTTTTCTGGTGGGAGTAGTATACAGAAATAATTACCGTAACGATCAAAGCACCAGGACCATCATCGGGCAATTCAGCTTTCAGAGCAGTAATATCACACCACTGGATCTCTATTTTACTCTTCAAACCTCCATCAAGAACTTCCCATACAAGCTTATGCTTTGCAAAATAACACTTTGCTACCAGATCACCTTCATATTTCGAAACATACTGCCAGAAAATCGTATGTCAGCAACCTTTACAAGTAGAAATAATTTGAGCCTTCACTTATCTCCTCTATTTCTATTTAAGTACTATTCGTATTAAGCCGACATTCTTTTACAGATAAGATCAGTCCTACATTACTCTATCAGGTGTAATATCTTCTATCCATACACTAAATACAAACAAAAATAACAAAAACAAAAAAATCTACAGTGATTCAAACAGAATTTAGGGCAATACCTGCCAGCTACCAATTCTCAATAATGAAGCTGGAAAGTTTGAAGCCTTAAGCTTATCAGTAGCACTCCCACCCGTATCATTCTTGTGTTCAGTAGAATTACTCGAAGTAGAACCACTACTTCTTTGGGATAGCGCCGTCTGAATTAAATCCAACAACGATACGCTTTTTCTGAGCCTCAAACCCAAAGGACTTGGCTCATCAAGAGGATTGTAATGTGGAGGTGCCACGTTTGGCTGAAACTATAAATAATCAATGAGATTAAGTAAAAAATACCAGATTTGTATATGTGTGTGCAATGATGATCTGATATTAGCTATGACTTTATACAATTTGTCACAACAAAACTTGACGAGGTTACTTCTTCACACCGATTCAGAGAATGAAAAATACAAAAGTAAAGCCCTCTAGTATCTACACAACCATCAAAGAAAAAAGATGGAAACAAACTTATATACCTGATTAGAAGGAGCGGCTTCGGAACGACTGCGTTTCGGGAGAGACCCATACTCTTCTTCAAAGAAATCCTCAAAGAAATCCGAACGCAACGATCCCATCACATGAACCATCGTGTAAACCAAAAGAATTCAAAAATCGAAACCTAAAATCTCAATCTCTGGATAAACTGAAACCCAAAGTGAAATTTGAAGAAAAGAAAAATGGATTGTTCTTCGAAAGAGAAAGTACAATCAGTCACGGAACTTGACAATTGGATTCAGTCAAGATTTATATAATATTTTTCGATGGATTTGACGTTGCCTCCCGAATTGACAGGTTTACCCTTAGCACATAATGTCCTGTCGACATGTTTGTTTTCCTCTTTTCATTACAAGAAAAGAGATATTAATGCGTGATTTTTGTTGGTTTATAATTATAGAGTGTAACATTTTCACCAAGTAATTTTTATTTTTTTTCGAAAATTGATTTTATTTATTTACGATGAGGAACCCGTAGTAACTAGCGGCTTCGGTAGATATTGAACTCATGATTTGCAATCCTAGGCTAAATATTTTCTCCAAGTAATTGATATATAATACTCTCTTCGTCCCTTATTACTGTCCACTTTAATTTTATTACAGAGATTAAGAAAATTTATTTTAGTATGAATTTTAATTATATACAAAAATGACACAATTTTCGAGGAGTAGTTGTTGGAAAAAAAATAAAAATTATTCAAATTTTTGTAAGGCTAGTAAAAGACAATCGATTTTTTTCTATATTATTTTTATATTGTAATTGAAGAAATAATCTAAATTTTTTTCAAAAGTTAAAAATCATAATTTTTTGAGTTCGGAGTATAACATAATCCTGTGTGAGATAAACTTTTAAAGAGAGAGTATAAGAATGTGGGGCTAAGTAGTGGGTAAGGGGGCTCACTTCATTTTATGTTTAAGAATAATTTTTACTATTTTAGAAAATAGAACATTAATAGCATGACAATCCGATTAGGTAAGTAGGATGGAGGAAGTATTATATTATTATTTAATCATTTACATATCGATGAACAAATAAAATTTACTAATCGACAAACTCGATTTGTCGATTTTGTTTATTTATTGTTATTTAGAAATAAGGACGTGAGGTTTATGATTTATACATGTTTCAAAGGAACTTATTCTTTGTACATAATAACAATATTATCATATTATGAATAATGTCGACTAGTATAATCTAATAATAAAAGATACCAAAATTATAATTTTATTCATTAATGGTAAGTTTTGTGTCAATTCAGTTTTTCATGAGAATTAAATTACTGAAATTATTAGCTAAATATTTTAGAAATCATATTCCAATGTCAAATTGAGCGTGCTGAGCAAGAAAAATTTGCTAAATGTTGTTAATTTTATCCAATATAGTTAAATCTCGATAAAGTAATAATTTTGGGACCGAAAAAAGATATTTATTTAACGAGATTATTATTTTATCTAATATTATTTTAATGCATTGACTCATATCGAAATCAAAAAAATTATTATATTAATGAGATTATTACATTATTATTTTATTGAGTTTTAAATGTAGTCTCATAGTTCATAGTCGAGAGATGCTATCAGCTATTATGCTGACAATCAAGTTAATTATTTATTTTCTGTTTATGATAAAAAGCCTTCTTGATTAATTAGAGGAGGGTATTTTGGTACTTTCAGTAAGTCTTCAGGGTTGGGCTGTAAATCCCGGACTGAAGGCAGATATAGGTGTGGATTAGTGGATAAATATGTGGGTCCAGCTTCTTTCCAATTTGAAAAGATTGCGTCGCCATTCACATGATTAACCGCACGTGCTTTAAATCGAGAACTATCCCACGAAACGCGCTTTCTGTGTCCTATTTATATTTATGTTTCCTTGTATATTTTGTAGGCGATGATGCGAAACACATTTGACTTGGAAAAAATAATTTTTAATATCTTACCTTCTTATTTATTATGATATATGGTAATTTTGATTTGTCTAAAAAATAATTTTTAATATCTTACCTTCTTATTTCATTAGATTATGATATATGGTAATTTTGATTTGTCTAAAAAATAATTTTTAATATCTTACCTTCTTATTTCATTAGATTATGATATATGGTAATTTTGATTTGTCTAAAAAATAATTTTTAATATCTTACCTTCTTATTTCATTAGATTATGATATATGGTAATTTTGATTTGTCTAATCCAATTGAGATGTTTATCGAATTGGATTAAGCTCACCTCAAGTAAATCAAGGTCGATTACCAACCAACAAGCAAGAGTAGCAACTAGCAAGTGGCATAATTTATTTCATTATGCAAAATCATCATATTAAAATAAATTAATTATGATACAAGAAGTTTATGACACGTAAATTTGTTTGAAGGTAAAACGTAAATTTTGAGGAATTAATTAAACTATAAAGTAGTATATAAGAGAAGGAAAAAAATGTCGAAAGGTTAAGATTGCATTTTTAAAATCGAAACCTTAATAGATAATAATAAAGTTATAAAATTTGATAGTCCTGAAATTACCAACCCCTGCCAGGCTTCTTTGGGCAACCAATATACCCATGCAAACACGACACGGCGACATCAGACCCGAATATCCTCTTGTTAAGTCGTATCTATCCTACAACACCAATTTACCGAATCATAGTGTAGATCGCGAAATAATGTCCGTGAATAACTGAAAAGTAACGATTCTCTTATTACAACTAAAATTTGATAAACCCCAATTTTGCTACAGATAAGAGTCGATGCCTTCACCCCGCAAGATGGGGGCGGTGAATGTCGGCAAAGCCTTGGTGAATAAATCGATAAGTTGCAGATCTAAAGACAAAAGCAACTGCTTTATATTAATTGTGACTGTGAACAATATGAATTTATTTTTGTGGAAATAGCTATTGTTAGCCAAATACTAAAGAAAAAAAAAACAAATGTAGCCATCAACTTAAAAAAAACACAAATCTAGTCATTTTATTTTATTAGGGACAAGGACGGCCGAAGGACCGAAGAAGGGCCGATTGAAAAACTCAGGGCCGATGGGCTCCTTGTGTTAAAATTCCATCGTGGCCGATAGCCATCGGCCCTCCTTCGGCCGATCATTCGGCCCTAAAAAATAACGGCCAATTTTGAAGGGCCGAAATTAAGTGGCTCTCCATCGGCCCCCCGTTGGCCGTGCCATCGGCCCCGATAATAAATCAAGAAACATATTTTACAAACAGAACCCAGTTGTTTCGACCTTGTGAGAAAACAAGCACCAGGGCCGAACGCACCACAAAACAGAAAAAACTTGAGCGCCGAACTGACTAACCGCTTCCGATCCACCGCCGCCGAGCAACCACCGCCGAGGAACCGCCGCCGTCCATCGTTGAGCGTCGACGGAACCACCGCCGAACAGCCATGGACGCCGAACAGGTTTTAGATCTCGACCCTTTTTCTTTTTATTTTCTCAGATTCATGTCTAAATTTGTCGAATTGGGTGTCGAATTGTTTGATATTGCATGCTATTGCTGTGAAATTTGCGATTAATATGTCCAATTTTGTGGAATTCATGTCGAATTTCTGTCAAATATCATGTTGAATTTCTGTCGAATTTTGTGGAATTGATGTCGAATTTTTGGTCGAATTGTGTCGAAATTTGAGTATTATGAATTGAATTGGGTTTTAGTCGTCGTTTTCCATGGTGATTTATTCGTTTTGTTCGGCATTGTATTCGATAATCGACATTTGCACTCGAGGCCGATGAAGGGCCGAAGGGGGGCCGATGGCGTATAATCGGGCCCTTAATCGGCCCCGGCTTCGGCCCTGCTTCATCCGTTCTTCAGTTTGGCCATACCTTCGGCCATCCATCGGCCCTTGTGCTGTTGTCCTAACAATTCTATAATTTTATAATTTTTTTTTCGACTGACAGCCCGATTACATCCGACTCCCGATTAGAGAGAAGACAATTAAAGTCACTACATACTGGAGAGATTCTTTACCGGAACTGATTAAGATGACACTTTCGAGACGGGGGGTAATAACTTAGTCCAGCGGTTTAGGGATGGACAGTTTGGACATCTGTTGAGCTGGAGGAAGGGAAAAAGTTCCGTATTAGCTTTGCATCAGCTGGTGTGCTATGAGGTGCAGTCACCGGCCGGGGAGGTTCGTTTTCACATATCCGGGCGAGAGCTCAGATTTTCACAGTTCGAATATGCACTGGTGTTGGGAATTAGGTTCACTATGATAGATTTGAAGATCCCAAAACCCTAGCTGGATGATGAGCCTTCGATATTGTTATAGCTTAACTGAGTTCACCGTGTTAGGAACTCAGTAGACTAGCTAAAGTTCAATAGCTGTGCATTCAGTAGAAGACCTTTCACTCAGCTGAAGAACTCAGTATCGAAGAAGTCAGTCGGACCGATATAGACCGATTGAATGCGCACGCACCGCCCTTGTCTCTTGAGTGTTTCGGACTCGGTAGACTTGCCTTCAACATGGTCCGGCTCGGTAGTTCCGTCTGCTTTGTTCTTCGATGACTATCCGCCTCGGCACCATGGAGTGAAGACTCGGTAGAGTTGGACTCGATGGGAGCGACATGCGAGAGGTGTTCGATAGAACTGGACTCGGCGGGAGCGATCTGCGAACTCGAGTTGATCTTCAGTAAGGAAGACTCAGCAGAAAGTTACCTACTGAATCTAGATCAGAGTCAGCAACGGTCGGTCAGTT
Organism: Lavandula angustifolia; assembly: GCA_028984105.1. Classification (NCBI taxonomy): domain Eukaryota; kingdom Viridiplantae; phylum Streptophyta; class Magnoliopsida; order Lamiales; family Lamiaceae; genus Lavandula; species Lavandula angustifolia. Next base: position 37,653,786 of record CM054804.1, read on the forward strand.
ACTTTAACTGACCATGGACTTCAGAAGAACAATTCAGTAGAGTTGTCCGAGGTCGTACATCTGAGAAGTCAGCTTCAGTATCACCTTGAAGTCTGAATAGGTCTCAACCACTCTCTGTACCTCGACCAATGACAAGCAGCCAGCTGGCAGAGTCTCCGACATAAAGCTGCAAGTCAACCACTTCTATTAAAGTTAGTGGACTCTACAGAATTAAATAGAGACGTTTGCTACCCCATAGAGTGACACGTGGCATCGTCCTCTCCAACGGATATATGCCTAGGTCACCTCTATAAATAGAGAAGTGTCTTCAAGCCAAAAGACGGGAAGAGAAGAGAGAGAGATGTAAGGTCAATCATGACGATGATGGACACATCCAAGGAACCGAGCTCAACCGAACAAACACTCTAGAAGATTCAAGCCATATCCAGAGAAGAACTTAATCTTTCCTAGATATATTCTTATAGTTCTTCTCTCTAGAGTTCTATCTCGTTCCCCTTCTCTAATCTAAGCTGATCTTATTGTAATATCCATAGCTTAGACGAAGGAGTTCATATTTAAACTTGTTCCTTATTGTAAAAGGACTCCTTCATAGTTGGAGAGTTTGTCAAACACTTTAGTTTGATGCCCGTGTAAACTGGGACTTGCTCAGTATAATCCCCAAGCCACGGCTTTGTCCTGTGTACAAGGCGGCCGAGACTAACTCGGTATAATAAATAGCATCCCGATCTTTCGGGACGGTGGACGTAGGATCGTGTGATATCCGAACCACTTTAAAAACTATGTGTTGATTTATTGTCGCTTTGCTTAATTGTTCACTTGCATAAAACTGACTTTAAACCAAACAGCATAAACGGTGTTTTCAGACTGAGACGAATATTCTTTTGGGCCTACTCTTCCGCACTCGAAACCTGATACTGAACTACTGTTCTGCGGCGAATTCGATCGCAGACCGTACTCAGTAGAAGGATTTTCTGCCCGCGCGTTGAGCAGTACTAATTCAGCAGTACTGACTGTCGCGCTCGTTGTTGATCTTTGACTCAGGTGTATTCCACACCTGAAGACTCGTCTCCTTTCGGGACCAACAACTGGTGACTGGATTATTTTTCAGTTCCTCTTCTTTTGATACGAAGGCACCTCGCGACGCCCGAGAGTCGACGATATACATGAGCCTCACAGAAGGAAATCCAATAACAAGAGGCGATCTAATTAAAATGTGGAAAAGTGATAAGCTCCGTGAGCTCTTTGAAGATGAGCATCTGAAGGTGGCCAATGTCCTGGCACTAATGTGTTTTTTCTTCGCTCCTGCCGAGACGAAGAAGGTTGAGACGTAGATGTGGGTCCTGGCAGATGATTTAGACGCGTGGAACGCGTTTCCATGGGGATCCTACACCTGCAATGCCCTCCTCCACTACATGAGCTTCGTACCGAAGCGAATCGAGAGCTTGAAATCGAAATATAATATTTATGGGTCAGTTTAGGCCCTTCAGGTACGAATTAATATTTAATTATTTTTCGACAATTTTATAGTTGTCATGATGTTTAATGGTGTTCTTTAATTGTATTTTAGATTTGGGCATATGAGACGATACCAGATTTGGGCCGACTGTGTGTCCGCCTTGTTAATACCGGAGGTATGCCCCGTTGTATTAAGTGGGTTTATACTACGCCACCAGATACGGAGTGGATTAGTTTCTTCGCCTCACCGGTAAATAATATTTTAAATATTTATTAAAAAATTTACAAGTAGAAGAGTGTATTATAACTTGTGATGAAATTTTTTTGAACAGATGCATACACCTCCCCTTGAGACTCTGATGCCTACTTCGGAGGAGCAGATAACAGAATATTGGAGAAGGGTGAATGGAGATGATCCGGTTGGTGTATCGTTTCCCAGACCCGTCCCCGTACAGCCTAGGCGAGTCGATGAAGCTGGCAGTGTACGGGCTCCTGCGCCCGCTGCACAAAAGAAAAAATCAAAGAAGAAACGCGCACCGGTTGAGGGAGAGTTTTCCGGGCATCGTCAGGATGAAGATTCGACTGTTCCTACTTACGAACGAGTCTTCCGGACTTTAGAAGAACGGTTCGACCAGCGCGAGGAAGCACTGTTAAAGAAAGTGGATGACCGGTGGAAGGAGCGGGAAACACAATTTTTCGGAAAAGTTGGAAAATTGATCGATAAATTGTTTGGCAGCGGCAAGAGCAAGGGTATGAGCAGAGGTTCCACTTCCTTTAGTTTGGAGTTGTGGGAAGCCGAGGACATTGGTCGCCATTCGAAGGAGGAAACTTCTGCACCGCGGGGGAGGATTGTCTCAGTACATCAGTGGCCGAGCTGGAATCAAATTGAAGATCAGCAGCCACAGGAAGATGAGGAATGCACGGCGATTCCCAATGCAAATCCTTGGGATGCGGCTGCTCGAATGGTTCATCGGGGATTTGATTAGGGCCAACACAGTATGTACGAGGAGAGAGATGTTTGGGTCCCTAGACGTTGGGAACCACTTCCTCGAGTTGACCCACCGCCTGTACAGGTATTTGAAGATTGTTACTTAATTATTAAAATTAAATTTCTATTTTTTTCATTTCTTTATGCGTGTTTGTCATAAATGCAGCCACAACAGTTTATCGGTTCCGACTTTTTTGATACGGAGGATGTACGAAAAATGTATGAAAGCCAAGCTCCGGAACAGAGAATTGAAGAAAGACATGAGGTACAAACTTGATTTTAAGATTTATATTTAAATATTTTATTAATACATCATATTTGCATATTATAACCCTTAGTGACTCCACGAGACAATCCTTCTAAAGCTCCATACATAGTAGATGTCGGTGACGTATTGAGGCGAGATTTTGAGGGGTTCATGGACACTGGTGTTTCTGCAAAGATTACGATGTCGCAGCATGAGCTCTCGCATGGTTTTTTCAAGAGCATCCTCAACGTTAAATCCGACATGGGGCAGGCGGAGGTTGATTTGTACATGTCCTACCTTCGACAAAGGCTTGAGGTCAATGACCGCGACATGTTGGCTACTCCTGCTTCACGCTACACGGTCATAGCAAGCTCGTCAGTTTTTGTAAGTATAGTTTTTTCAATGTGTTTATTTTTTCCTTGTATGATTTTCCTGATAATGTGTTTGTTTTTCATATAGACTGCGCTCGCGGACGCTTGGAATACAAAAATCTATGAGCCCGATAGCGAGTTTCATGAGCGCTTCAAGATGAACTACGAAGGTTGGATACCTCATTCGGGTTTGCTCGAGGCCGTGTTTGGAGCGGATCAAGGAATTGGTGATTCAAGGATGCCGTGGTACAATGCAAAATACGTAAGTGCTAATATTTTGTTATTTTTTTGCACTAAATATTTTTTTTTTGCACTAATTTGTATAAATTATAGGTCATTTTTCCGGTGTTGGCCGCCTCCCATTGGATCGATGTCCGATTGTGTATCGAGTCTTGGACATTGGAGTTGTATGACTCACTAAACAAAAAGGCCGACGCTCAAATATTTGAGCTGAGAAAACAAAATTTGAGGCCGCTCTGCAAACTCATCGGACGATTGCTAGATGTAAGTATCTCAAATACTTAATTTTGTCGGTTTCATTTTAGTGCTAAGAATTTGTAAATTTCTTTCAATAGGCTTCTAGTTATTGGATGTCGAATAACTAAACAATCGTCTTCAAGATTGACCCTCCACTGTCGGTCACCTTCGTCGACCTTGTATTTGTCAGTAGTCACCTGCATAACCGTAAACCTCCGAGCTAAATCAACTTTGTTCCGCATCCTCAACTCAGAAGCCTCAGTCAACGGATTGTTTCTGGAAATTGCTTTTACTCGTCGTTGATCGAACCATGACTCTATCATATGACGGATTGCCTCAAGCATAACAAGAATTGGAAGTCGTCTAGCCTCCAACAGTCGAGAATTTATTGACTCCGCAGCATTCGATGTCAGTAGACTGTAACGACGGCCTTTACTGAAAAGTCTGGACCACTTCTCCGATCCGATTTCCATCAACTTTTCGTAAATAGTCGGTTTTCCCCGACGGATGGCGTTCATGGCGTCATGGAACTCTGTCGACCGATAAGCATAAGTTGCTCGATAGAACGACCAGATGACCTAATCACCGTGCCTCACAAGCTTATTCGAGAGATGGTAGTAACAAAGTCCGCGTTGTGCGTCTGGAAAAACCACTCTTACCGCATTCGCTATGCTTTTATGTTGGTCTGAAATAATCACTAAACTGTCATCCGTTGGAAATGCGGCTCTCAGTCGCATCATAAACCACGTCCATGAAACATCATTTTCAATGGGACCTACACCAAAAGCGAGTGGGAATATTTGCTCGTTCGCATCAAAAGTAGCAGCGACGAATAATATTCCCTTGTTTCTCCCTTTCAAATCGGTACCGTCCACCACAATAACCTTTCGGAGGTTGGCTAACCAAGGGTCTCGCGATACACCAAGCGCCATAAATAAAAGTCGGAAACGACCATCCTCACCAACATCAAGATCCGTATAAGTGGCCGGATTTGTTTGTTCCAACAAATGCAGATATTTAGGCAGTTTGCTGAACGAATCTGCATGTCCGCCGTAAATCATCGAAATAGCTGCGTTGCGCGCTCGGAGGGCCACCCCGTACGTTGCTTGTATACCAAATTTATCCAATAGATCGACCTGAATATCAGCCGGTTTCATTAACTTGCTTTGACGACGCATTCTACGGGCTATATAAGCAGCTATAGCCTTCGACCTCACATTTCGTTCGCTAAGCCCGGATAAATCAGTTGTACAATTGTGGTCCGCAACCCATTTACTCACCTCCCAACACGTCTGACCTCTACAGTATGCTCGTAGCTCGAATGGACAATCAACACATCTTCTGCAAAAATATTTCAAGCGGGAAGCACTCGAACGTTGCACTCTGAAATCCGCATTATTTTCCAAATGGAATAGAGTGATAGCAGCATAAAGTTCGTCTTTCGAGCTGAACATCAATCCTGCCCGCAAACTTCTATCTACAACAATATTCAAGTTCCGCGCCACTACTGAATCGGATACATCAAGGGGAACAACAGGAAGTAGCCAGTTGTTTGCTGCTTCTGTGTTGTCGTATACAGTCTCGTCATTCGTTCGAGAACGATTGACTGGAACTAGCAAAGATATAAGTTGACTTACGCCACCCTCTCTTCGAATCCATGCAGCAAAATCTTGTAACGAACAATTAATCAAGGCGGAAGGAATATCTTCATCCTCATCATCATCAGATGATGAGTCCAAATCCGCCACACGATCTGAATCCGTCTCCACATGAACATTCCTTTGGGGAGCCCGTCCGCCATCATAACTCATGCTTCCTTGCCCCGTAAACTAATTAGGACCCCCGAAATTAGAATTATCTTCGGGAAATTAATTCTGGTTCGGGACACCAAATTGAGGATTTTGCACTTTAGGATACACAACAAACACAACCGGCTCTACGTCGATAGTGCACAACCGCATAAGATCAGTGTCATGACCCAGAATGGCCTTCATCATCCTACCGATTCGTCGGGAAGCAGGAGTATAGTAAATGAAGTAGTTGAACGGAAGGGAATAAGGACTGAGCCACCGATCAATGCTTTGTCGAAGATATTCGAGAGAATATTGTTTGAAGGAATGTAAACCATGAACTCATGGCCACCGACATAATTTGACTCTGCATCGAATTCGCCGTTCAATTTCACAATAATCGATCGAAAATCAACCATTTTTTTCAAATTTATGTGAAGAATTAAGAAGAGTGGAAGTGAAATGAGGAATTTTATCGGTGATTCATCCAATTGCCATTCTACATCTTATAAGAAAATTTTCTGTAAATTTTCACGTGATAATCGAAGTCGAGTAGTCATTTCACCATAGGCCCCCCATCGGCCCCCCATCGGCCCTGATTAACGTACATGTGAATGTCATATCCGACTAGTCATTTCAGCAGATAAAGCTGAATTGAAACTGCACCTCCCACATGCCTTCGATAGGCCCTCCATCGGCCCTACTGTACGTTTGCAGGAAAAGCCTTTCATGTGTCGTGTCGAATCTCGTGTCGAATCCCGTCTCGAAGGAAGGGATAGAGGGCCGATGGATACCCACCTTCGGCCCTCATTCGGCCATCAGAACCATGTTTGGTTGTGCTGATTCAATTGGGTCGGCCGATGGGGTGTTCGGCCTTCGGCCTTTTTTCTCTCGGCCGATGGCGGTTAGGGCCGACGGACACCACCCCTTCGGCCTCCTTTCGGCCCTCAAAGCTGGTAATTTCATGATATCAAGTTAAGTGGCTCGGCCGATGGGGAGAGTGTGGATTTTTTCCTCAAGGCCGATGGAGAGCCGATGGACTCCCCCTTCAGCCCCCCATCGGCCCTGCGCCATATAAAGACAAAATGACTATTTTTGTGTTTTGTTTTAGTTATGGGCTATAATTGTTTTTCAATTTCTACTGTGTGGCTACTGCTACAAATCCCTCTTTATTTTTCTACAAGTTATTATTACAATCTCAAAATGATATTCATAATTTCATGCATGTATATATAAATTTCCAAGTTCTAAAAGTTGCAACGTAGAAATTAAAACTTAGTTTTTGAAGCTTCGAACATTTAATTTTTCAAATTACATTTTTTTGGAATTAAAATCTATTTTATTTATTTAAATGTGTTTATGTGATCAGTTGTTATCTTTTTATAGCCATTAATTTATCAAAATAAATTAAAGTTCATTCACAAAGATATGATGATATGTTTTTAAATTGAACAGTTCACAAATGTTACTCCCTCTCTCCAATCTTGTTTTTTCGACTTACAAATATTAAAGAGAAGTTAGTTGTGAGTAAACTTCTAAGTACCACAAAAATAGCAATTTTTTGCCATTTTCGAACGATGACGAGTAACGGAACACCCGAAATGGAAAGGAGGACTGGAGGACAAGATTAATAAGGGTGGACTGTGGAGGAAGCATAAAACATAAAATAAATTACACAAAAATTCAAATTATGACATATTAAATTACGATGAAATGATATAAGAATTAATATAAACATTAATACATTAAAATATATGTTATATAACAATTTAATAAAATTTACTCAAGAAGTTAAAAGAATAGAATATTCTATTTTAAAGGAAATATAGAATTAACTATTAGAGTTAAATATAGTAAAACTCTATATCTCACATCTAAACTATAAACGATAAAGAGGCCCTCGGTTGGAGCGAATGAGGAAATGAAGAATCTATTGAGTAAAAAAACAATTTTTTGTTTACATAAAAAGAAAAAGGTTGACTCCCCTTCCTAAATCAAATAGCTCACCGAGGAATATAAAGGGAATCAGTTTTCTTTCTAAGACCAAACCAAACTGTAAAAAAATGAACACAGGGAAATGGCAATAAACTTGAAATATTGTTCATAATTTTTTTATCTAAGCCAATCATACATACAACAAATTGAACAAAACAACATCATTACACTATACATAGAAAAATCAATGTGCAAAAAGTAAAAAGGGCATGTGCAAAAATGTGCGCATCAAACATATAAAAATGCAAAAATATATACAACTTTCCCAAAATGCAAAAATATACATTTTGTTGGTCCGGAGACGATAGTCAGGTGTAGAGGGGGGGGTGAATACACCTGATCACAGTTTCTTCTTCTCAAACTGAAGGACAGTTGAGCTGTTTAGTGCGGCCCGATGAACGAGTGTCAAATAGTAACCTTCGATCACTGGGTCAGAGTGGGTCAGCTACTGAGCTCTCCTACTGACTTTTGTCAGTCGTTCGAAACTCAGTCGGAGACGTTGTGCGGATAAGTGTGGGGCCCGGAGATTCGTCTCAGTTTTGAAAAACACTTTTCACAAATCAAGTTCTTTTGGCTGTGCGCTTTTGAAACACGTTTTATGCAAACATATGATTTTGAACAGTTATGATATGCAATAAAATAGTAAAGAACACAAGCGATTTAACGTGGTTCGGATACGCAAGATCCTACGTCCACGGTCCTGACAAAGGCAGGATAACTTGTTGATTATACTGAGCAAGCCTCGGCGGTATGCGTGCACCTGGACGGATCCTTCTAAGTTATAGTCCTTAGCGACTTTACAATTCAAACCGAAGTTCGAAACGGATGGAATAATCTCCAACTAAGAAGGAGTTCTTACAATAAGAACAATTCACAGAAAGTGAACTTCTTCGAATCTAAGCTATAAATATGGCAATGAGCTTAGTCTAGAGAACAGAGGGATCTAAATACTCTAGAGTGAAGAACTAAGAATATTCTAAGAAAGCAAGTTCTTCTCTGGATAATCTTTGAGTTCGCTAGAGTGTTCAAAGCTTGAGCGTTTTTCCCTTTTTTTATTCCGTGCGTGGAGTTTCGAATTTCTTCTCTATTTATAGTTGTGAGCTATGGCATATGTCCGCTGGAGACGACGATGCCACGTGTCACAAGCTTCCAGAGAAAACGGCCATAATTTCGAATTTGTTGCGGCGGGCGCGTTAATTCTCGTACATGAGAGCAAACTTTACTGTAGAGAGCGAGATATGACGGCGTCGGCTTCTCATTGGCCGAGGTTTGTGGTTGGTGAGAATGTGTCGAGTCGAGTTGACTATTCAAACAACCTCGTAAGATCTTCTGCGAACTTCGAAAAGACTTGTGCGGCCGGGTCGTTTTACGTCGGACACGATAGACTAGATAAGTCTCTGTCTTCTTCGACCGAGTCGGCTGACAAGGAATACATTTACTGAGTAGGTCAGCTGGCGGCTGCGAAGGTGCCGAGCTTTGCATATGTTCTTCTGCTGATGGCTTATCGGTTGATGGGGCAGTCTCCTACCGAGGTGAAGATCAGTGGCCGGCCGAAGAACGCAAGCTCTTACAAAGATGACGTGGGGTTCGGAAAGTAACCGTCGAAAGATCAGTCCAACAGTTTACCCCGTACAGGACTTAGACAAAGGATAATCAAAATAAACAAGTCTAACATATACATCATCTAATCCTATAGACACACTGCACGACTGATATCAGCTAGGTTTTGGGATCTTCAATTCCATAGTACTACTATGATTTCCCCCAATATTCTTTTAACCACTAGACAGCTGAGTACCATTTACTGACTCATAACCCAACAATTTCCCCCTAATTGATGATGCCAAAACTTCTATTTCTAACCATCTAACCTCTATTCTAAAATAAGGAACGGAGAGCTAATCTACTGACAACAATTTCCCTTTGATTTATCAGAAGACAATCAAGATGATCAATAAAACATCAGGTCAGTAGGCGAGATATAGGCAAAATCAGAGAACGATTATGTGAGTGTGTGTTAGATCACTTAGTGATCAGTTGTGAGAAAACACAAACAAAAGCCATGAGACAATGAGTAATTGTCTGGCAAGCAATAGGAACCAATATATATATATAGACAGAGAGTACATGGGCCCTATTACTATTACAACAAATATGAGATAAGAGATCAAGTCCGACTTCGAAATTCTTCGTGCGTTTCTTAAAGTCGGCGAGACTTGTCATTGGAGGGTCCAGGTAGTAATACTTGTAAACTCTTGAGCGTAGAACCTGGATTTCCTCATAATCATCTGGATCGTACATATTCAGACATAAATGAACAGCAGCTTCTTCTACTTCTCTCTCAATCTCTTTTGTGCACAGCACGCCGCGAGTAGTCCTAGGAGGAGGGATTTGCACAAGGCCGGAGCTACGAAGGGTATTTTCTCTTTCTCCATGATCTGGCGGATCCGATTTCTGAAACCCATATCAAATCGAGTGATAAGTCCATCAAAGTGTTGATCAGCTGATTTGTCAGTCTCATAGATACCCCAAACATAGTATCCCTTAATAAAGTCTTCTTTCGGTTCCTCCCACTTGCTCGTTGAGCTCGGGCAGCACCCGAGTTATCCACATGAGGTGTAGGCTCCTTTTTTATATAAGGTGCCCTTCTGAACTTGGATCCTCGTAGAATCTGCTTCCTTGGATCAGTTGTTGGCTTTGCGGATAGGTTAATCATTTTAGCCATGTCAGCTATCCTCTTTTTCTCTCTGAGAGCCGCTGCCCTTGTATCTCCTCTCCTGAGATTTAGTCCCTGCAGCGTGGCTTCCCAAGTAGCTCTGTCCTCTGCCTCCTGCTCAGGTGTGAGATTAGTCGGGTAATAACTCTGTGCAGTTGGTTGGACCTTAGACACCAAGGCCTTGGCTAGCTCCTCCTGAGCTTTCTTTTCATTCTCAGCCTTCTTGGCCTTATCCTTTCCAACACCTTTCTTTGGCTTCTTGCCTTTCTTAGTCTCTTCCAGCTGATGCTCATGATCAAGCTTATCCTGATCCTGAAGCTATTGAGCAATCTGAAGATCATAGGCTTCTTGCTCCGCTTTTGATTTGAACTTGCGAGCCGGGGAAGATGTAGAAATGGGTTCAGTGGCGATCTCCTTCCTCGATCTCTGCGCTGGCAATACCTGAGGCTCTTCTTCTTCTTCTTGATCCAAGAATTTTGCGATTTCGTCTATGTGCTGGGCAAATGAGATGGGAACTGCCTCGGTCCACTGCTCGCCTCGGAGGGGTGTATTCCGGCGAGAGTGCGGGCCGGGTCCCGGCTGAGCGGTGACCACTTCTCCTTGAGTTGTGCTGGCCCCTTCCCCCTTACTTCCTTCCTCCACCAATTCGACCACAACCGGTTCCACCTCAGTTTCTTCCTTTACTTCTCCTTCCCCCTTTTTGGCATCATCTGCCTTAGAGAGGTGAGAGCGGATGGCTTTGATTTCTCGTTCAACATTGTAGATTGATTCTTTAATGAGAGTGGCAGTGGATTCGAAGTCTTTGACGAGGTCGCAGTACATATCCCAATCTTTTCCTTGATCAGCTCTGAATTGCTTAAGTTGTGCGGCTGACTCCTGACGGAGTTTGAGCAAAGCCTGATCGTTGGAATCTGTCATCTCTTTCTGAATGGCCTTAAGGGCCTCCGCCTGTTGTTTTATAGCAGTTTGTAGGCAGGAGGTGGTCAATTTATTCCTTTCTTCCATTTCGGCCTTGACTGAAGCAAGAGCATGAGCCAGCTGCTCAGAGAAAATCTTCTGCTGAGTTTGAAGGAGTTGCTGACTCTGTGTTTCCAAATCTACCTTCTGAGCTGCTAAGGCAGTCTCAATTATCTCCTGAATATTCAGCTGAGGAGTAGGAGCTTCTGAGACTTTCTTCACGCCTTCAGCCAGTCGGTTTACACTAGCCGTTTGGGCCTTAGTATACTGGGCCCATTTTATATGAACATCTTTGGCTAAGAGGCGATTTTTGTTCCCTTGCCGTCTTATGACCTTGTTCACCGACTTAGAGGTGACGGAACCAATTGGTTGTATCTGATACGAGCTTGTCCCGATCCTCTGCTCAGAAATCGCGAGTAGTTGCTCTCGACTGCGCTTCGAGGCACCCGGGGCATCACCTGATGTGGACGGAGGTGGCGATTTGCCCTTCTCGCGGGGAGTGGGACCCTCAGCAGAGCCTCCCAACTCTGCATCCTTGGGTGATGCCTGTTCCATCTCCTCATCCTTATCTCCATTATTCTCATTATCAGGAGAAGATGGTGGCGAATGACTGTCGCCTGGCACTGAGGTGCGCAAGCTCAGCAGATAGAGCATTACCACCCTCAAATCTTCAAATGTTGGCAGATCAGCTGGTTCCCCGAACCCAATTGCTGACTGCAACTCTTGCTCTTCAGCAAGTAATGAAAGAGCTGTCTGAGTCCTTATGATCTCTTCGAGTATGTCCCAACTCAGGGACCTCATCTGAACTCTAGCCCTTATGGCTATTTCCACCAGATCTGAATGATCAGATATCTCAAGGATCTGTGAGTGGACTTCACTTGTGGCTTGGAGGCGAGTAGAGTGGATGGTCGTCCACTCAGAGGAAGTCTCTTCAGTCGGAGTCCTGGCGTCCGACTGAGTCTCCTCGGAGCTGATCACTTGTACCTTATCCTTAAGTGTGGCTCCCTCCATTCCTGTGTCGGAGTCAAGAATGTGTTCTTCAGTAGGAGGAGGAGGAGAGGCCGGTTTAGCTTGTTCTCTCGGCACCTCGGCGAGGTCCAGTTTTAGTCAGCCTTTTCCTTTTCAGAGGGTCGGCGCGAGGGGGCAAAACAATAGTTGATCTTTCTCTCTTCTGATCAGGCGGCCCTCGCCCAACAGACTTCTCGGCAGCTACTTTAATTTTGAATTTTATTAGCTTGCTATTGAAGAATTTGGCGTCGGCAAACGAAGAATTCCTCGCTACTGATTGCTCGATTAGTATGGACATCTTGGTCCCATACAGTAGCTTCCCAACGCTAATCATCTTCCGCTCACCAGTGGGTAAGGTGGTGAACTTTTGCGCCTGAGCCTTCAGCTCGGCTACTAATAATCTGTCCAGTTCACTTGGACTCCGTCGTCTATAGCCATCATCAGCTGAATACGTGGCTTAGACAGGCTGATCATAAGATCATGCGGAGCTCTTCGTGAATATGTGACACAATGTAGGCGAGCCCCACATGCGAGGTAGCGAGCGGGTTCTTTGGTAGAGCGGTTTTGAAACCGATGTCCTGCCCTCCCACGAGAACTTCGAACATACGTGTTCATCTCCTTCTCCTTGTAGCCAATAGGAGAAACACCACTGTCTGGGAGATCAAACGCCAGTCCCAATGCATCTCGGATATTGAAGACGTGCTGACTCACATCCCACGAGTTTGGGATAACCTCCTTCATATACGAGAAGGAAGATTCTTCTCCTCCGGACGCGAGAGTCTTCCAGTTGAGCTATACTTCCGCAACTTGCCTCGGCAGATAAGCCCTAGGCTGCTTGGATACGAGCCATTCAAGTCCAGATTGTTCAAGCGCCTCGAAGACAGGCTCAAGGTATGGAAGATCCACTTGGCGAAGCGCCATGGTGGGTTCGAACTGAATCCGTGAGAGTATGATCTCGTTCATATCAGAGGGTTCATGAACATTCGCTATTAAAATCTGCAAAACAACTTGTTAGCACTTGAAAATAGAGTAAGTCAGTAAAGTTTTAAGCAGAATTTAATACATTACCAAGTAGTTTAGAGCTTGTGGATGCTAGAAATCAGATAGGTTTGGAGATTTGAAGAAAAAAAACTGATTTACAGAAAGAGCTCTAAAGTTGGAAATGGCGAAAAATGAGTCGAGTAGAGAAATTGAAAGGTTTTGTAAGATCAAGTTTAATAACCGTTTAGATCGAACGGTCAGGATTTAATCTTTCAATGTTATCTGCGGCTGAGATTAAATGTTGTATACTGAATGATTACAAAGCCGCCTCTACTATAGACCCACATAGGATGATGCGTAATAAGGGTAAGTGAGAAGACATGCATTAAATGCGCTGCAGACAGCATTAATTACCAAATCAATTTGAATGAGAACGGTATCTACTGACCATTCCTTAAAGAAATTGATGGCGGGAAATAAATGCTTCTTAACTACTGAATGCGAGCGACTGATATAATAAATGCAAGCATGTCAACAAAAACGTTAAGTATTTAATACTACGCAAACCTCTTGGTGAACTTTTACGATCGGTGGTTACCGTTAAAGACTTAGGAGGATGGTTGACGTCTTTGAAGACCACGTTCCCCCCTTGCGTATGCAGTATGATTCTCCCAACTCGAATCATCAGTCGATCATCTCGACATGTCATACCTTGGTTCCTTCCGTCCGATACCAATTGTTGCCAATTGCAGTTATCAGTAGTTGTCCTCTACTGACGTGACTCAGTAGGATCCAGTAGACCTAGCTCAACTGATAGTTCTCTGAATCTGTTCTCAGCTAGTGGTTTGGTCAGTATGTCTGCCCTTTGCTTGTCAGTATGGACTTTCTCCATTCTGATATCCTTCTTCTCGACATGGTGTCCGATGAAGTGGTGTCGGATATCCACGTGCTTGCATCTCGTATGTAGAACTCGGATTCTCGAGTTATTGCAATAGCACTTGTGGAGTCACGGTAGATGGGCTCTTCATTCCGAATGATATCATAATCTCTCGGTTGTTGTCGAAGCCAAAGGATGCGGGCACGAGCAACTTCCGGCGGCCATATACTCGGCTTCGGTAGTGGACGTTGCTGCGAGTGTTGTTTCTTTGAAAACCATGATATCGGCTTGCTTTGCCTAGGACCGACATGTTCCGGAAGTCGACTTTCGATCTATTCCCGCATCTCGCATAATCAACATCGAGAATAACTTTGTCGGTATAAGATTATCATCGGCGGGATACCATAACCCGAAGTCGGGTGTTCCTCTTAGATATCGCGAGAATCTTCTTTGCTTGAGTCTAGATGACTTCGCTTGGGATCCGCTTGAAATCTTGCACATACACCTACAACATAAGTTATGTCGAGTCGGCTAGTCTGTTAAGTATAATAAAGAACCAATAATATCTCTATAATCGGTAGAGTTAACGAAGCTCCCTCTTTGTCTAGATTGATTTTAAAGTTTGTGTTCATGGGGATCTTGGCCGGCTTGCTCGAATCGCAGCCCGAATCTTTTGAGAAGATCTCGAGTGTATTTAGCTTGATTGATGAAGATTCCTTCAGGTGATTGCTTCACTTGAAATCCAAGGAAATAATTCATCTCTCCCATCATGGACATCTCCAACTTCTCCTTCATCATCTTCTCGAAGCTGGCTGGCATATGGTCTCGTTTACTGCAGTGAAAATGATGTCGTCCACGTAGATTTGCACCGAGTAGGATGTCATCTCCCGACTTTATGCTGAACAGGGTGCGATCTCTCGTCCCCTTCGAAAACCTTTCGGAAGTAGAAAGTCCGATAGGGTATCGTACCAAGCCCCGGGTGCTTGTTTTAACCCATCTGAGCTTTTCGAAGTCCGTACACTCGATGTCCTCTTTGAAAGCCGGGCGGTTGTTCCACGTAGACTTCTTCCTTCGATGCGCCGTTCGAAAAAGCCGACTTTACATCCATCTGATATACTTTGAATCCTTGATGCGTTGCGTAGGCTAGGAAAAGAGAATGGCTTCCAATCTTGCGACTGGAGCGAAAGTTTCATCAAAGTCGATTCCTTCTGCTTGACTGTATCCCTTGGCAACTAGTCGAGCTTTGTTTCTAACGATGATGTTGTTTTCATCACGCTTGTTTTTGAAGACCCACTTAGTACCGATCACATGCTGATGTCTTGGTCTGTCAACAAGCTCCCAAACTTCGTTTCTGACGAACTGGTTCAGCTCTTCTTGCATGGCGATGATCCAGTCAGCATTGTTAAGTGCGTCCTCTATCGACTGAGGTTCTTCGTAGACAAGAAACAAGAATAAAGTGAGCTTTCTCCCTGATTTAATCCCGGTCTTGTTCTTAATGTTGCTTGATGGATCTCCTATTATGAGATCTGAAGAGTGAGCGTCAAGCCATGAACGTCTGAGTCTGGCTTCTTCTTCTAATACTACTTCGGCAGAATCAGTAGGAGTGTTAGGCATTTCAGTAGTACTGTTCCGAGATTGCGGCGGTTCGGTAAGAAGGTTAGGATCTACCGAGTTTCCGGGTTCGGGGCATTTAGCTCGGGAACATTAATCGTTCCCCACGAGTTTATATTCTCGGTAGAGGTCTCGGTTACCACCTGGGGCTTCCTCATCGACCGTTGTTACCCGTTGTTGATTCCGTTCGGTAGAATCAACCAGTCGCTTCATCGCTTGTTGGTTGAGTCCGAGTTTCTTCATCATCCGACTCATCATCCCAACCATCTTGAATCTTTTCGATTTTATCGATCGGTCCGAGATCCTGTAGCTTGTTGCTGACATCATCAGTATTTGTCTCTGTAGTTTTCCTGTTCTCAGTAACAAACCCATCAAAAACAACATGAGGGCTTTCCTCCAATCAAAGAGGGCTTCCTCATCGACCGTTGTTACCTGTTGTTGATTATGTTCAGTAGAATCAACCAGGTCAGCTACATCGTCTGTTGGTTGAGTCTGAGTTTCTTCATCATCTGACTCATCATCCCAACAATGCTTTGAATCTTTTCGGTTTTATCGGTCGATCCGAGATCACCGTAGCTTGCTTCGACATCATCGATTTTGTCTCTCGTAGTTTTCCTGTTCTCGGTAACAAACCCATCAAAAACAACATGAGGGCTTTCCTCCACGCAAAGAGTCCGATAGTTAAAGACTCTGAAGGCTTTACTGACTCGGGAATATCCTAAGAATACCCTTTGATCAGATTTGCTATCAAAGACCTTCAACCGATCTTTCCCGTTATTGTGGATAAAGCACGGACAACCAAAAATATGAAAATGAGAAATAGAAGGAATTCTCCCTTTCCACAATTCGTATGGTGTCTTCATGTGTTGCTGTGTAAGTAGTGAGCGATTATGAGTGTAGCGGGTGTGTCGGTAGCATCCGCCCGAGAACTTAGAGGGTAGCCCGAGTCCGCTAGGAGCGTCCTTGCTTTGCTTCTTTGAGTGTTCTGTTTTTGCATTCGGCAAGTCCGTTACGTTGAGGAGTACGAGCGGCTGATGTCTCGTGCTTGAATTCCCTCTTTCTCGCAGTACTCTTTAACTACTGAGTTGAGAAATTATGTTCCTCTGTCTGAGCGAATTCTTTGTATCTTGATGTCCTTTTCCACACCGAGCTTTTTCAGTAGTTTAGGCAACTCAGTCATGACATTAGATTTGTTGGCGATGAAGATTACCCATGTTTATCTCGAGTAGTCGTCTATAACGACAAAGGCATACTTCTTGCCTCGTATAGTCACCTGGAGAAATCGCCCGAATAAATCCATGTGCGGCGGTCGAAGGATTCTATCGGTGGAAGGTGAAGGAATAGGTGGATTGCTTTTCTTTATCCGCTTTCCCTTCAAGCATGCTTCACAATTTCGTCTTTGATGAACGATTCGTTGGGTAGTCCCCTGAATTTAGAGTTCTTGGCGAGCTTGTTCATAGTCTTGAAGTTCAGGTGGCTGAGTCTCTTATGCCATAGCCATCCTGACTTGTCACTGGATTTCATCTGTGCGAGCAAGCAAGCCTCAGGTTCTGCGGTATTCCAGTTAGCAACGTATATGTTTTTCTTCCGCGAACCTGATAACACTGTTTTCCATGTAGATTTATCAACAATATCACAGAAACCAGCGTCAAAGATTACTCTGTTAAGATTATCACGGGAATTGGTCGACGAGAAAGGAGATTATGTTGAAGTCCTTCAACATATGTTACTCTTAGGAACCGAAGCGGTCCCAATATTCGGCGTTTCATATCCCCTTGTGTAGCCTTTTAGAGTTGTCACCAAACTCAGTGCAGGACCATCTTCTTGTATATAGTTGGTCGGCGAGGCTCTTCCGGTACGTCATGTGTCTTGAGCGACCACATCCCACTATCCATGGGTCCTTATGCACTCGCAAAACGAAGCATTTTTAGATACCCTTTGGTTCAGTTGGGTCCTTACATGTTAGTGGGTGATTTCGGAACCCAAATCTGCCTCGGAACCTTAGAAGTCTGAGACTTCTTCTTCTGAACCTTGTCAATTTTCTTCTCCACAGGACTTGGAGATACTGACTTTCTGCTGATGATTTTGGGTTCAGGAGCTTTCTTTTGAGTCTTTGCGCTTCTCCTGACCCTGGGCTCATAATAGTACGAGCCGTACTGAGCCGGGTGCTCGTACAGTGGCTCATGGTACTGTTCTGCCCATCTGACCTTCTTGGTTCCCCCTGAATTTGATCGCGGTGTCTTGGGGCTGGAACCTTTGGTCAGCTGCTTGTTGTTGCTCGGCTGAGGTGCAATCATTTTCTGTTTGTTCTTCGCCTAAGGTGTGGTATCAGCAGCTTGCACCTTTCCTCTGACAAACCTATCAGCCAGCGCTTCTGAGCTTTTCGAGGTGGAAGCTTCGTGGGTATAGCCAAGTCCTTCTTTCATGACAGTTGGCTGTTGTGCTCTGAGCATACTTTCTAGCTTCTCCTTAGCTCCAAGGTACTGTTCAGTCATCAGTCCTCGCCAGACCTCGTCACTCCTCTTGAGTGAGTTATAATCTTTCTATACGTCTAAGAGCTTCTGACTGAGCTGGGCTATTTCAGTCTCTTTCTCAGAATTGTCCTTAGTCAGAACTGAGATATGAGTCTCTTGAAGCTGAGACTTAGTCATAAGAGATTCGATCTCTTCCTTGAGTCTCGCAACTAGATTCTCTGACTCAGTAGAGACCTGACAATCAGAAGAAAGTCTCTGATTTTCAGCCTTTACCATCTCCGGTTCTCGGATCATTCTGTCGAACTCTCTCGCTCATTGAATCTATTCCTCTAGCAGATCGTCCTATGCTTGTACCACATCCAGAGGATCATCTGTGACCGAGCACGTGTCGTGTGTGCTGTGTGAAGAAGAGGTTATATTAAGTTTGGAGTTTACCTCGGTCTCTTCTCCGGCCATCAGACAGTATTCAACTGTTCCTTCAGGAACCGTTTCTCCGACCTCAACTGCTAAAAATGCAGCTTTGTCCTCAGAGGAATACATAAATATATCCTCCTCAAGTAAGTTGTCGGATATCTCTCCGGCGATGTAGGCCTGCCTTCTTTGGGCAAATTTTTCTCTTCGGCTCGCCGTTACGCTCCGTTGAGCAGCTGAGAGTTCGAGACAGTCGTACTGATAGTGTCCCTCCTTCTTACAGTTATAACAGGTGGATGTTCTGTTGCTTTTTCCAGCTGAAGCTTTGGATGGACTCGCAGCAGGCTCTGTGTTCCTGCATTCAGTAGAAGGATTAGAATCTTCCCTTTTCTGATAATCTTTCTTACCTGAGGGAGAAACTCTTTTGTATTTCCTCAGCTTTCTGACTCTCTCCTTTTCTCTCTGATATTTAAGAGCCATCACAGCCAGCTGGTCAGTGCCTGAAGTCTCACAAGATTTTGCTTCGATAGTGGCCACTGCCTTGCTTGAGGAAATCGGTTTGGATCCAGTTTTGTTGACAGTTGCTTTAAAAGCATGATCGATCTGTGTGTCAGCTGGAGCACTGGAACACCTTTGGGGTAGACTATGCTCAAATTCCTCCGTCTTTAGTTCTAAAAATATAACATCAGGAGTTAGAGCATTTAGATCAGAGCGACGTAAATAAGTAGCAAATGGAAGTCACTTCTGTCGAGGTAGCGCTCTCAAGATCTTTGTGTTCATCTCTTTGTTGGTGAACACCTTCCCCAGCCCGTTGATGACATTCACTTGGTTTGTAAATCTGATACTGAGCTCGTCAATGGTCTCACTGGGCTCCATTGCAAAGGCTTCGAACTTCTGAAGCTCTAATTCGAGCTTGTTTTCTTTGATCTGCGGGGTTCCTTGGCTCAGTACAGCCAAAGCATCCCATAGCTCTTTTGCCGTTTTGCAATCCTGCACCCTCCCGATATGAGAGTCACTGAGCGTTGTCAGTATTGCGTTTCGTGCAACTCGGTCGAGGTTGTGCAGCTTTTTCTCTTCAGGCGTGAAGGCTAATTTGTCTTTGGGAACCTTAGCACCGATTTGTGCTCCTACACCTCCCGCGAGTAGTGAACCGAACGCCGTCAATCATGGGAATGATGGGTCCGAGTCTCCCGGGACGTCCGTCATGCTGTCGTGTAGCGATGTGAGGTGTGCCTCCATTCTCATGCGCCATACCGTGAAGTTCTCTATTCAGAACATCGGCACCATCCTGATACCTGACATGTCAGATATTATGCGAACGGGTATAAGGATGAAAGAAGAGATGCTTGTGCAGTGAAAACGTTTTCAAGGATCTGTTCGAGAGAACCAGTAGTATAGAACCGGCGATCAGAAGAACACCGATGCTCTGATACCAATTGTTGGTCCGGAGATGATAGTCAGGTGTAGAGGGGGGGGGGTGAATACACCTAATCACAGTTTCTTCTTCTCAAGGCGAAGGACAGTGAGTCGTTTAGTGCAACTGATGAACAATGCCAAATAGTAACCTTCGATCACCGGGTCGAGTGGGTCGGCCCTGCGAGCTCTCCCTACCGACTTTTGTCAGTTGTTCGAAACTCAGTCGGAGACGTTGTGCGGATAAGTGTGGGGCTCGGAGATTCGTCTCAGTTTTGAAAAACGCTTTTCACAAATCAAGTTCTTTTGGTTGTGCGCTTTTGAAACACGTTTTATGCAAACATATGATTTTGAACAGTTATGATATGCAATAAAACAGTAAAGAACACAAGCCATTTAACGTGGTTCGGATACGCAAGATCATACGTCCACTGTCCTGACAAAGGCAGGACAACTTGTTGATTATACTGAGCAAGCCTCAGCAGGTATCTGTGCACTGGACAGATCCTTCTAAGTTATAGTCCTTAGCGACTTTACAATTCAAACCGAAGTTCGAAAGGGATGGAATAATCTCCAACTAAGAAGGAGTTCTTACAATAAGAACAATTCACAGAAAGTGAACTCCTTCGAATCTAAGCTATAAATATGGCAATGAGCTTAGTCTAGAGAAGAGAGGGATCTAAATACTCTAGAGTGAAGAACTAAGAATATTCTAAGAAAGCAAGTTCTTCTCTGGATAATCTTTGAGTTCGCTAGAGTGTTCAAAGCTTAAGCGCGTTTTTCCCTTTTTTTATTCCGTGCGTGGAGCTTCGAATTTCTTCTCTATTTATAGTTGTGAGCTATGGCATATGTCCGTTGGAGACGACGATGCCACGTGTCACAAGCTTCCGGGAGAAAACGGCCATAATTTCGAATTTGTTGCGAAGCGGGCGGTTAATTGCTGTACATGAGAGCAGACTTTTCTTGTAGAGAGCGAGATATGACGCCGTCGGCTTCTCATTGGCCGAGGTTTGTGGTTGGTGAGAATGTGTCGAGTCGAGTTGACTATTCAAACAACCTCGTAAGATCTTCTGGCCGAACTTCGAAAAGACTTGTGCGGCCGGGTCGTTTTACGTCGGACACGATGAGACTAGATAAGTCTCTGTCTTCTTCGACGAGTCGGTCGACAAGGAATACATTTACCGAGTAGGTCAGCGCGGCGATCGCGAAATCCGAGCTTTGCATATGTTCTTACTGCGATGGCTTATCGGTTGATGGGTCGTCTCCTGCCGAGGTGAAGATCAGTGGCCGGCGAAGAACGCAAGCTCTTACAAAGATGACGTGGGGTTACGGAAAGTAACTTCGTCGGAAGATCGGTCCCAACAGGTTTACCCCGTACAGGACTTAGACAAAGGATAATCAAAATAAACAAGTCTAACCTATACATCATCTAATCCTATAGACACACCGCACGGCCCGATATCAGTGGGTTTTGGGATCTTCAATTCCATAGTACTACTATGATTTCCCCAATATTCTTTTAACCACTAGACAAATGAGTACCATTTACTGACTCATAACCCAACAATTTCCCCCTAATTGATGATGCCAAAACCTCTATTTTTAACCATCTAGTCTCTATTCTAAAATAAGGAACGGAGAGCTAATCTACTGACAACAATTTCCCTTTGATTTATCAGAAGACAATCAAGATGATCAATAAAACATCATGTCAGTAGGTGAGATATAGGCAAAATCAGAGAACGATTATGTGAGTGTGTGTTAGATCACTTAGTGATCAGTTGTGAGAAAACACAAACAAAAGCCATGAGACAATGAGTAATTGTCTGGCAAGCAATAGGAACCAATATATATATAGACAGAGAGTACATGGGCCTTATTACTATTACAACAAATATGAGATAAGAGATCAAGTCTGACTTCTGAAATTCTTCGTGCGTTTCTTAAAGTCAGCAGACTTGTCAGCTGGAGGGTCCAGGTAGTAATACTTGTAAACTCTTGAGCGTAGAACCTGGATTTCCTCATAATCATCTGGATCGTACATATTCAGACATAAATGAACAGCAGCTTCTTCTACTTCTCTCTCAATCTCTTTTGTGCACAGCACGCCGCGAGTAGTCCTAGGAGGAGGGATTTGCCTGAAGGCTGGAGCTCTGAAGGGTATTTTCTCTTTCTCCATGATCTGGCGGATCTGATTTCTGAAACCCATATCGAATCGACTGATAAGTCCATCAAAGTGTTGATCAGCTGATTTGTCAGTCTCATAGATACCCCAAACATAGTATCCCTTAATAAAGTCTTCTTTCAGTTCCTCCCACTGCTCGTTGAGCTCGGCTGGCACCCAGTTATCCACATGAGGTGTAGGCTTCTTTTTTATATAAGGTGCCCTTCTGAACTTGGATCCTCGTGGAATCTGCTTCCTTGGATCAGCTGTTGGCTTTGCGGATAGGTTAATCATTTTAGCCATGTCAGCTATCCTCTTTTTCTCTCTGAGAGCCGCTGCCCTTGTATCTCCTCTCCTGAGATTTAGTCCCTGCCGCGTGGCTTCTCAAGTAGCTCGTCCTCCTCGCCTCCTGCTCGGGTGTGAGATTAGTCGGGTAATAACTCGTGCGGTTGGTTGGACCTCGAACACTAAGGCCTTGGCTAGCTCCTCCCCGAACTTTCTTTTCATCCTCGGCCTTCTTGGCCTTACCCTTTCCAACACCTTTCTTTGGCTTCTTGCCTTTCTTAGCCTCTTCCGTCGATGCTCATGATCAAGCTTATCCCGATCCTCGAAGGCCGTTGAGCAATCCCGAAGATCATAGGCTTCTTGCTCCGCTTTTGATTTGAACTTGCGAGCCGGGAAGATGTAGAAATGGGTTCGGTGGCGATCTCCTTCCTCGATCTCTGCGCCGGCAATACACGAGGCTCTTCTTCTTCTTCTTGATCCAAGAATTTTGCGATTTCGTCTATGTCTTTGGGCAAATGAGATGGGAAGCTGCCTCGGTCATGCGCCTCGAGAGGGGTGTATTCCAGCGAGAGTACGAAGCCGGGTCCACTCGAGCGGCCGCCTTCTCCTTGAGTTGTCTGGCCCCTTCCCCCTTACTTCCTTCCTCCACCAATTCGACCACAACCGGTTCCACCTCAGTTTCTTCCTTTACTTCTCCTTCCCCCTTTTTGGCATCATCTGCCTTAGAGAGGTGAGAGCGGATGGCTTTGATTTCTCGTTCAACATTGTAGATTGATTCTTTAATGAGAGTGGCAGTGGATTCGAAGTCTTTGACGAGGTCGCAGTACATATCCCAATCTTTTCCTTGATCAGCTCTGAATTGCTTAAGCTGCGCGGCTGACTCCTGACGGAGTTTGAGCAAAGCCTGATCGTTGAATCTGTCATCTCTTTCTGAATGGCCTTAAGGGTAATTTCGAATTTGTTGCAGCAGGGCAGTTAATTACTGTACATGAGAGCAGCTTTACTGTAGAGAGCAGATATGGCGCTGTCGGCTTCTCATTGGTCGAGGTTTTTGGTTGGTGAGAATGTGTCAGAGTGAAAGTTGACTATTCAAACAACCTCGTAAGATCTTCTGCTGAACTTCGAAAAGACTTGTGCGACTGGGTCGTTTTCTGTCGGACACAGTAGACTAGATAAGTCTCTATCTTCTTCGACTGAGTCGGCTGACAAGGAATACATTTACTGAGTAGGTCAGCTGGCGACTGCGAAGGTACTGAGCTTTGCATATGTTCTTCTGTTGATGGCTTATCAGTTGATGGGATGTCTCCTACTGAGGTGAAGATCAGCTGCTGACTGAAGAACGCAAGCTCTTACAAAGATGACGTGGGGTTCTGGAAAGTAACTTCATCAGAAGATCAGTCCAACAGTTTACCCCGTACAGGACTTAGACAAAGGATAATCAAAATAAACAAGTCTAACCTATACATCATCTAATCCTATAGACACACTGCACGACTTATATCAGCTGGGTTTTGGGATCTTCAATTCCATAGTACTACTATGATTTCCCTCAATATTCTTTTAACCACTAGACAGCTAGTACCATCTACTGACTCATAACCCAACACATTTACATTATTTTGACTCTATAAACATACCTACATCCTAGTTTATCTCTGTCTTCTTACACATGCAGAAAAAAGTACAAATAATCTATTTTTGCTCTCTCTTTCATAATATCGATTTTCTCTCTCTCTCTCCTAATAAAACACATGCATATAATTTCATATCTCTCTTCTTACAAAATATATGCAGCGGCAGCCATTGAAGAAGAAACTAAGTTCTGCTATTCGAAATTATAATTCTTCTCCATACGTTTTTTTTATCAAGCATCAAATGCCCCAGAACGTGAAGCTCATAGATAGAAAGAAAGAAAGAAAGAAAGAAAGAAAGAAAGAAAGAAAGAAAAGAGAATAATTCTAGAATATTACCTCAGAGTGACAGAAACCCTTTCCCAAAAAAAAATCGGGATAGAGAATGAGAGAGCGCGGATGACACTTTTTGCTTACCTCTGTTCACACCTTAGGCTCTTCCTCTTGGTTTCGTCAAAAGCTTTATGAGTAGTGTTGGGAATTAGGTTCACTACGATAGATTTGAAGATACCAAAACCCTAGCTGGATGATGAGCTTTCGATATTGTTATGCTTAACTGAGTTCACCGTGTTAGGAACTCGATGAGACTAGCTAAAGTTCAACAATTGTGCATTCGATAGAAGACTCGGTAAATACTTGGACTCAGCGGGAGCAAGATCATCGAAAGGAGTCGGTCGGACCGAACTCGGCGGGAGTAGTTCATTGTACTCGAGTTGATCTTCGATAAAGCGGACTCAAGCGAAGGTTATCTATCGAATCAAGATCGGACTACGGCAACGGTCGGTCGGTTACTTTAGCCGACCATGGACTTCGAAGAAAAATTCGGTAGAGTTGTCCGAGGTCGTACATCCGAGAAGTCGGCTTCGGTATCACCTTGAAGTCCGAATAGGTCTCAACCACTCTCTGTACCTCGACCAATGACAAGCAGCCAGCTGGCAGAGTCTCCAACATAAAGCTGCAAGTCAACCACTTTCATTAAAGTTAGTGGACTCTACAGAATTCAAATAAAGCCGTTTGCTACCCCATAGAGTGACACTTGGCATCGTCCTCTCCAACGGACATATGCCTAGGTCACCTCTATAAATAGAGAAGAGTCTTCATGCAAAGCAGAAGATGTGAGGTCAATCATGACGATGATGGACACATCCAAGGAACCGAGCTCAACCGAACAAACACTCTAGAAGATTCAAGGCATATCCAGAGAAGAACTTACTCTTTCATAGATATATTCTTATAGTTCTTCTCTCTAGAGTTCTATCTCGTTCCTTATCTAATCTAAGCTGATCTTATTGTAATATCCATAGCTTAGACGAAGGAGTTCATATTTTAACTTGTTCCTTATTGTAAAAGGACTCCTTCATAGTTGGAGAGTTTGTTAAACACTTTAGTTTGATAACCGTGTAAACTGGGACTTGCTCAGTATAAATTTCAAGACGCGGCTTTGTCCTTTGTACAAGCTGACTGAGACTATCTCAGTATAATAATAGCCTCCTGATCTTTTCAGGACAGTGGACGTAGGATCGTTTGATATCCGAAGCACTTTAAAAACTGTGTTGATTTATTGTCGCTCTGTTTAATTGTTCACTTGCATAAAACTGACTTTAAATCAAATAGCATAAAACGATGTTTTCAGACTTAGACGAATATTCTTTTGGGCCTACTCTTCCGCACTCAAAACCTGATACTGAACTATTGTTCTACTGACTGAATTCAGTAGACCGTACTCAGTAGAAGGATTCTCTGCCCACGCGTTCGGCGATGCGATTCGGCCAGCATCGACCGTCGCGCTCGTTGCTGAACTTTGACTCAGGTGTATTCCACACCTGAAGACTCGTCTACTCTCGGTACCAACAAGTAGCTTTTCCATAAGGTCACATGAAACACAGTACATCTCTCCAACAATAGAGTTAAAGTGACAGAAATTAGAGATGCAGGCGTAGGAGAGGAATCTGATTCTCTTTTCATCACATGCAGCACAGTGATAGAGTGCTTCCAAGAAAGAGAATTTAAAGAAAGCAATAGAAATCTGAGAGAGAGAACGAGAGAACTCTAAGAGAGATAGAGCGAGAGAAATCTGAGAGAGAGAGAGAGAGAGAGAGAGAGAGAGAGAGAGAAATCTAAGAGTTTCGGGTGAGAGGAATCTGAGAGAGAGGGCGTTGAAAATATCTTTAAAGGTAACCCTAATCCTAACCTTAATCCACAATTAATCTTTATCTCAAATATTCTTGTTATAATTCTTGCTTGATTTTAGAAATATATTTAGCATCTAAATCTACTCACAATAATTCGAATAATATTATTGTTAT